>CM021105.1:79277740-79355151 GCA_007115665.2 Sequoiadendron giganteum
TCTCTCTCTCTCAAGTCTCTCCCTCCTACCCCCTCTCCCTCTCTCAGGTCTCTCTCTCACTCATTCACTCCCTCTATCTCTCTCCCCTCTACCCTTAACCCTCTACCCTATACATTGGATCCTCAACCCTCATCTTTCTATGTCCCTCCCTCCTCTTCTCTACTTCTCTTCATCTCACTTCTCCCTCCATATCTCCATCCATCCATCCATCCATCCCTCTTTACCATAATCCCTCAATCCTATACCCTCAACCCTTAAACCCTTAAACACTCAACCCTTAACCCTTAACCCTTAAACCCTCAACCCAATACCCTCTACCCTCAACCCTATACCCTCAACCCTTAAACCCAAGTAAACTCTCTACCCTAATCCCTCAACCCTCAACCCTTAAACCCTCTACCCTCTACCCTCTACCCTCAACCCTTTACTCTCAACCCTCAACCCTATACCCTCTACCCTCTACCCTCAACCTTAAACCCTCAACCCTTAAACCCTATACCCTCTACCCTCTATGCTCTACCCTATACATTAAACCCTCAACCCTAGGTAGGTAAGGAAACATAGGTGAGATACAAAGTGATAAAGGGAGAGGTAGGTAAACAAAGGGGAGAGGAGACATAGAGAGAGGAGAGATAGAGAGAAGTAGAAAGGGGAGGGAGGGGTAGGTAGGGAGGAGATAGAGGTGAGTGTGTGTTTGTGTGTGTATGACAGAGAGAGGGGGGGTAGAGAGAGAGGGAGGTTGAGGGAGGGAGAGGAGAGATAGACAGTAGAGAGGGAAAGAGGTGGGGAGGAGACACGGTTGAGATATAGAGTGATGGAGGGAGAGGTGGGTAAAGAGAGGGAGAGGGGAGATAAAGATAAATAGAGAGGGAAGGAGATGCAAAGAGAGATGATAGATAGAGATAAATAGAGAGTGGGGGGATGGAGGGAGAGGAAAGAAGGATATAGAGGTGAGTGTGTGTGAGAGGGAGAGAGAGTGAGAGGAGAGAAAATGAGGGGAGAGAGGAAGGGGGAGAGAGATAAAGAGAGTAGAGAGGGAAGGGGGAGAGATAGAGAGTAGAGAGGGAAGCAGAGAGTAAGAGAGAAAGAGGGGGAAGGGAGAGAGAGGTGAGAGAGTGGTAGGTAGTGGAGGGAGAGGTAGGTAGAGGGAAGAAGGAGAGATGGAGGGATAAGAGGGAGGGAGGGAAGGAGGGAGAGTGAGATGGAGAGTGGTGAGATAGAGAATAAAGAGGTAAGGAGAATGAGAGAGGTAGAGAGAGAGAGAGAGAGAGGTAGAGAGAGTGGTAGGTAGAGAAGGAAGGGGCGAGGGAGGGATAGGAGGGAGAGTGAGATGGAGAGAGAGTGGTGAGATAGAGAGTAGAGAGGTGAGGAGACAATGAGAAAGAGAGATAAAGAGAGAGAGAGAGGGAGGTCGGAGGGAGGGAGAGGTAGAAAGGGATAGGTGAGATAGAGAGAGGGAAGGAGGGAAAGTGGGATAGAGAGACAATGGTGATTTAGAGAGGAGGGAGTGAGAGGGAAGGAGGGAAAGTGGGAGAGACAGAGAATGGTGATTTAGAGAGGGAGTGAGAGGTAGCTATAGAGATAGTGGTGAGATAGAGATAAGGAGAGAGTGAGAGAGAAAGAGATGGATGGAGAGACATGGAAAGAGGAAGGGAGAGGAGAGATAAAGAGTAGAGATGGAAAGAGGTAGGGAAGGAGGCATAGGTGAGATAGAGAGGAATGGAGAGAGAGTGATGGAGGGAGAGGTAGGTGTAGAGAGGGAAAGAGAGAGAGATAGAGAGTAGAGAGGGGAGGGAGGGAGATAGAGCTGTGTGCGTGTGAGTGAGAGAGAAAGAGAATGTTGAGATAGAGACAAGGAGAAATTGAGAGAGAAAGAGGGGGGATAGAGGGAGGGATAATATTGAGAGAGATTGGGAAGAGAGACAAAAAGAATGGGATGGAGGGTGAGGTCAAGAGAGGTAGGGAGAGGAGAGATAGAGAGAAGTGGAGAGGGAAGGAGGGAGGGAGGGAGTGTTAAGGAGGGAGATAGAGGTGTGTGTGTGTGTGTGAGAGAGAGAGAGAGAGAGAGTGGTGAGATAGAGAGGAGAGAGTGAGAGGGAGGGAGAGATAATTATGAGATAGAGAGGAGAGAGTTAGAGAGAAAGAGGGGGAAGAGAGGGATAAGAGTGAGAGAGATGTAGGTAGAGGGAGGGAGAGGAGAGATAGAGAGTAGAGAGGGAAAGAGGTAGGGAGGGAGACATAGGTGAGATACAAAGTGATGGAGGGAGAGGTAGGTAAAGAGAGAGAGAGGAGATAAAGATAAGTAGAGAGGGAAGGAGATGTAGAGAGAGAAGAGATAGAGAGAAGTAGAGAGAGGGAGGGAGGGAGGTAGATGTAGGGAGGAGATAGAGGGGTGTGTGTGAGAGAGGGGAGAGAGAGAGAGGAAGGGGGAGAGAGAGGAGAAGAGAGAGAGAGAGAGAGAGAGAGAGAGAGAGAGAGAGAGAGAGAGAGAGAGAGAGAGAGAGAGATGATACAACTTGTTGACTACTAAAATTTGACATGCTTATTACTGAAATTTGACTAAGTCTGAAATTTTTAAGATCTTCCAAAAAATAGAATTTATATTATAACTCTTAGAGATCCTCTCAGACATCCTAGCTATATACATGAAATATAACTTAAAGTATAAGAAAGTAAATTTCCATATGTAAATGTCAACTTAAATGTTTATTTCATGTATATAGTCTCCCTGGTAGAGAAAGAGAAGAAGAAAGAGTTCACAAACATTCATTGCAAAATTCAAGCCATTTGAAGAGCGCCAAATTTGGTGCTCTCTAAATTTGGTGAGCACAATATGGCTTGTTATAGGTTTTTTTTGCAATTTGGCACCAAAATTGTGTCACAGATCTATGCACTTACCCACTACAGGTAAGGCTCACTATCAGGTGGCTCACTGCCAGTGGGATCACTGCCCAAGATACAAAAACCACTAATTACAAAATGGAAAAAATATGAACTGATGAAGTTGCATTTACATATGCATGAATTTAGTTCTGGTTAAGAGCACAACATCTGATTGCAACAGATCCAATTAAGAATATTATACCAACCTTCCTTCCACTACTTCTGCAAAATGGATTACTTCTTCTTGGAAATTTCCTTCACTTCCTTCTCTAATCCTTTTCGCACAATCCTTCACACCTTTATCACTTTTTACACATTCCACACTTCTTGTTTTCAGATACTCTAAAAAGATGTTCTACATACATGTATATCTATACACCCAGAGAAAAAAATGAGTCGACCTAGCAAAACATGTCTTCTTGAGGAACAACCTTGAAATATTCAATAAGGCTTGACATGCTAGCACCAGACCCAAAAGATAGGTTTCACATAAAGGATCTTCTTACCATGTTACACCGAGACCCATAAATAGGTCATACATAAGATATAGCATTATTACCAAAAGATAGCTAACTTTGAATTACATGAGATATATCTCGTATTTGATGGGAACGCCACAACCAAGACCAAATCTTGATTAACATCAATTGATAGGAATGCCACAACCAAGACCAAATCTCGATCAACATTAATTTGATAGGAATGCCACAACCAAGACCAAATCTTGATCAACATCAATTTCAGTACCAACTAGAGAAATGCAGTTAGACATACCAAAACTTGTAACATGCAACATGAATGTCCGAATAGCAAGGATACTCGAAATAAGCTTTAGACACAATAGTCGATAGCAAAAGATTAGTCTTCAATATTCTGCATTAACTGTCTTCCACAAATGTCTCAAAAAGAAGTACTACCATTATCCAGATCGAGGATATCATTCATACTACACAACATTATAGGATAGATATTTTTGTATATCATCTGAAGCACAACCTTTCGGATCCCAGGTTTTGACATCAATGACAACAATGCCACATCAACAACTTCTCAATAGCTATAATTGTTTCCTTTGCCTTAGTGAGGAAAATTTCATATTTTCAAACAACCATCTACTATAGGTTCCTACTACCTCATTTTGAACTCTTCTATCTTAACAGTTAAACCCTTCCTTAGACAATCAGTTCTTATCCCCAAGCAAAATAACACTTAGCCACAAAGAACTTACTAATGATCACCTAAGATTAGAACCTAATTTATCTAAAAGGAGCATTTTTTTGATAAAAGGAGTAAAGTTAAACAAAAATAAATCTATTTTGAAAACAAGATAAGATTAGCGTGGGTGTAAGGTTAATGGTAGATCAAATTAATCTATTCTTTTTAAAGTACAACTCAAGTATAATCTATTCATTTTCCTTTGGTTGAAGCATACCAATTTTTCTAAAATGCTTAACTTACATTGCTTATATTCAAGGATTATCCATAATTATGACCTAATAATAATGTTTCATAAAAAGAGACAATAGAAATAAATGTTTGAGGTTAACATACCTAACAAGGTGGTTCATCAAATAAGGCCATGGATACAAAATACTCCCTAAGGTGAAACTTCCTTATTTATCATATTAGGAGAACATATGGAAAAATAATGATCACAAAAAAATAGTTTCTAGAATTAAAAGATGTTAGAGAACTCCTTGTTATTAGCCAAATACTTTTGCCTAGGGTAGATACTATAAGAGCTTAACTTAATATAATTCCACATTATTCGCTATCATGGAAGGATACTGAAATTACATACTTCCATTACCTAGGGTATAATTAAAGAAGGACCAACATACTAGCCCTCTCATCTTAGCAATTAAGACAAGCAATTTATAAAACTTACAACCAAAACAAAATGCTAGCAGGGTAGATTTAATTCACTAGATGAAATAAGGTATGGCTTCCTACTGGAAATTTTATACTCAATTTTGTTCCTACCCATCTTATCACCTTCTTCCCTACTATTACAAAAATCTTGCAACACATAATGCTTAAATCAAAAGGACCCATCTCAAGAGAAAATTTGATTTAAATACTTAACACTACCCAAAGTTCGTAGTGTTGGAACTTGGATCTGATACCAAATGTCATGCCCCAAAACAAAAATTCCAACTCAAAAAAAACACAATTACTAAAAAAATTCAACTTACAACCACTAACCTAAGAAAATTTGAGTTATAAGGTTAATCTAAGATTGATGACATAAAATTTACGATGTCATCATATCATTTAGCTAGCCCAGTTTACTTGATCTAATTGGTCTTAAGATATAACATTAATCTACTCTTTAGCTTTGAAGGACTATGAACACCTCTAATCGTCTTTCTTATCTTCCATTCATCTTTCTCGTCTAATATAAAGAAACTTATCATGGCAAAACAAGACAGCTATTGGGAGCAAAAAGAATAATAAGCAACGTACTGGTAAATAAGAACCCTTACACAACCTTCAAAAAATAATTAAAATTAAAAGATAAAATCCAACATCATTACTTGTTTATTAGTTTTTGTTAACAATTCCTACAATTAAATCACTTACAATTTTTTTATTTTTTTTAAAACCAAGTTAAACTCCTTATTTTACTAATATATTATAAATTTATTAGGTGATTAATTCCAACGAAACTCCTTATATATTAAAATAAAATACTTACACAATTTCAATCTAAGAGATTTCATTTAAATTTCCTATAATGATTTATACATTTATCTGAGTAATTCTTTAATTTTGGTTACCTAAAATTTTAACTATATATTGAAATTCTACTTTTATCCAATAAGAATTTAAGAGGGACATCAATTAATCCATATTGGTTGGAAATCAATTATTTTCTCTAACCAAAATTATTAATTATTTTTTGTCTTTTTTCTTAATATCTTCCCCTTCCTATATTGTAGCTTCAACAAGATTATATTCCAATGTAACAAATCTCAATTTTTAACTAAATTAGAAACTCATTATAACTAACAAAAGAACTAATTTTAAACTATTTTATTCCTCTTCAAATTTAATTCTCTTCATGATTTTTTATTTTATTTTTATTTTCCAAAATGTTGATTTT
The DNA here is from genome assembly GCA_007115665.2 of Sequoiadendron giganteum. Lineage (NCBI taxonomy): Eukaryota > Viridiplantae > Streptophyta > Pinopsida > Cupressales > Cupressaceae > Sequoiadendron > Sequoiadendron giganteum. The sequence goes on from CM021105.1 coordinate 79,283,730, forward strand.
TTCAATTTTATTGTGTTGTTGTTTTGTTTCTCATTATATTTAGATTTTTAAATTTCAATATTTCTATATTAACCATTCAATAATATGAAAGTTGCTTGAAATTAAATAACTAATATGTCTCAACTAACTTAAATCTTTTCAAATATTTGTTGTCTTTAAAGTTGCAAATTCCAAACAAAGAAAACAAATTGGCTTTAAAAGTTTTCTTTGTCTAGTGCAGGTTCTAAAGACTTATGGAGTTCATCAGTTTATTTTATTTATTTTGTTAAGAGTCAAATTATTAAATTCTTAATTAAGTTTAAATTTATTATTCGACACCTTAAACTAAAATGTGGAATGACAAGATAAATTACTTCATTAATGTTTTTTAAAATTTATTTATTAAATATTATTCTAATTCATCTATTGAATTAATCCTTATCTTCATAGCTATGGCATAGGCTCAATTATCAGCATATGACCTTCTGATAGAATAAACCACATAAATATACAGTTTCCACCTCTTAAATATAACTAATAAGATATGCAATTTATACATTACAAATTATCACAGGAATTTAGTTTTCTAACTATTGTAAACCCCAAGATTATAAGTACCTGATTGTTTGCATGCCTAAACTATCCTTTATGCTAACTGTTTAAGCATAGTTGCTTGACATTTACTACCCATTACATAATCAACAAAATGACACATCTAAAATTACATAGAGAAATCATGATACCCATTAAATAGGTAAAATTTTCCAGTTAACCTTACCCCAAATCAGTCAAGCAACATCTGATTCAATTGTTTATGTTTTTTTTTTTAAATTGATGTTTTAGATTGCATTCAATGAATGGAGAGTAAATTACTCTCTCAAATTGGAGTTATTCATTGTAAGTGGATTTTCTCGTGGAAAAACTATTTGTGTTCAATTTGTGTGTGAGTTTCATTTACTTTTCAACAAATGTGTCTGGAGAGGTTTCCTTGATTCACATTAGTTTGTGTGTAACAACCATATCAAATATTTTGAGAATATTTGTTAAGGTGTTAAAAATAATTCTTTGCATTGAAATATGTTTTACTTATAGCAAAGAGGGATATAACCTCTTTATCTATGAACCAAATATTGTGATTTAATTGCTTTTGGATTCAATTGTTTAAGTTTTCTTCTTCTTTTAATTAATGTTTAGGATCAATCACATTCAATTATCCATCATTAAGATGCGAATATAATTTTGATGATAGATTAGTGAATGTGATCCAAATCATTGATACAAACAGAAAAACTAAACATTTAAATTTAAAAACACTTAAATCATCTTCATAAATTATAAAAAACTCACACCAACAATCTTAATTTTTTTATAAAAGATAGATGAATCATTTAACAATATACACAACTTTATAAAAACTTATAAATAATCATATTCAAATTAAAAATATAAAATATAATAATAATAAATACCAAAATATAACCACTGCACCAAAATGAAAAAAGAAAATAAAAATCCAATCCTTTTTAACTCCATATCATATAAATCATTACTTTTAGCCGAAAACCCATGTATTGTAATTTAAGTCGCACATAAAAGACAATACGACCAACAACAAAGCCTTTTGCATGTCCATAATAACATTCCATCACACATCCATAACATGCCCGCATACACTCATCCTTGGAAGCAGGCACGTGGCAAGCACAAGACCCCAGTCTCACAACGTTAGTCTACACTTAACGGCACGCGCGTCCGTCCAATAAAAACGCCTCCCGCCAAAGCAGAAGGTCGTGGTGCTTTCAGCGGCAGTTATTACCGTTGGGAATGGGAATCCTAGAGAAGAATAAATGAAGAGCACGATCGACCTAGGATTCTCCTCAAGAGCCCCATGAATTTTTTAACTCCTCTAATTATGGCGGAACCAGATAGTGACGGCCACAAATATGAATACGACTTGTGAACGGAGGAAAACAATGAAAATTTATGATGACTCCTCTGTACTTAAATCCCATAAACTCACGAGTTTTTAGCGGCAATTCTTTGGCAGTGCAGTGCAGTGAACAGTCCCATCCTTGGAGAATACGAACAAATCATAAAATTTGGCCTTATTATTATGTACGCTAGGTCTACTATTTTATTTTTTTAAGATGGGCTAAAGATAGAGGCAACATTTTTGGTCTTGTATTTGTGGTCTAAATTTAGCTGGGGGGCTTTTATAGGTGGCAGGGAGTGAGGGAGTCAACTTATGATTGTGTTGCAGAGGAGCTAAAAGAGGAGGAGATTGTGGGTTATGGATAAAAATGGCAAACTTAGGTTGAAATGGAAGATGAGGCACACGTGTAATGGAAGCACAGTCACATGTGAGGGGATGAATTTGGGGGGTATTTTCAATGGTGACATAAATGTTGGCAGACTGAAGATGCCTCGGTGCAACCACCAAATCAGATTCTTGTTCTGCATTCCATGTATTGGTGGGTGCCTAATATTTTATTCACAATGCAGAGGAATAGCTTTGCTTATTGCTGACTAGATTCACTGCACTCTGCTTTGTTTCAATATATATGTATATACTTAATTAACCTACCTAGTGATATATCTAGTTATAATTCCAAGAGAGAATAATTGTAATAAGGTCAATTTTGAAGATGTAATGGATCACAAATTATATATACAAATTAAAATTATCATATTTTATAGTTGGAAAGAGTCATAGATTATGAAAAAGAGTCACAATTTTTGCATGAATTCTTGAAATTATAACTAGTAATATTGTTAGTTAGGCGTATTAAGTGTCATATGACATACCTATTGCAAATCACTTATTCTAGAGTAAGAGAGAACTTCAAATTAGATCTTATTAAAGAAACATCAAGGTATTTATAATAGAAAACTACTTCAATATATTTTTTAAGGCATAGGCAAATTCACCACTAGCAATTCACCATCATGACAAATTTACCTCAAGGAAAATTCACCACCACAGAGCAAACTTTTAATGTGATGAATTTTTTGCTGCAGTGAATTGCTCGTGGTGAATTTTCCTTGAGGTGAATTTGTCATGGCGGTGAATTTTTCGGCGGATTTTCCTAGAGCCATTTTTTAAATATTGTTGGCATGTTTGATTTTCTAGATGTCCATATACCACCTATTATAGTGGGAAAGTGTCACAAGTTTTCCATTAACATCTTGAAATTAGAACAACATTACTACTTAGGTGTATTAAGTGTAATATGGCATACCCATTACAAGTTACTTTATCTAGAGTAAGAGATAACTTCAAAGTAGATCCTCTTAGAGGAACATGAAGGTATTTACAATAGAAAACTACTTAACCCAAGCAAACAAAAAAAATACTATTGGTATGATTGATTTTTTGGACTTCTTTTTGAAAGTATGAATGAATGTGTGCTTCATCTCTATATGATTCATCTTTAGATCATGAATATTCTAGAATATTTTCAAAACTTTCAAGATTTATTGGCATACCTACAATTGATGTGATGGATAAGAATGTTAGTGTAAATAGTGTCATTATCTACCTAGTTTCCACAAGTGAAGTGATAAACACAATAAGATATCTATCAATATATGATGAAGAGTGTCTAATACAATGAGAAATTCTTGCATATATGGGCAAGGTAGATGAGGTAGGAAGGTAGGACTAAATGACTGACAGAACCCTCCAAAGATGGAACACTTGTAAGCTCACTTGACAAGTGTGTGAGCAAGTACCAAAAGGTATGTACTAGGTGTCTCAAGTGATGAAGACACATGTCTCAGTGCTATGAAATGAGACAAAAGCATGAAATAGCCTAAGTAAACTTAAGCTAGATGTGAATATAGAAAAGTGATTAGCTAACTAGATAGATAATGCCACTATTTACACTAGTTCAAAGAATACTATCATGATTATCCTATTAATGAGTAATATAAATTTATTAAGTATATTCTTCATGAAGTAGAAAGAGAGCCTTCATTTATCTATGTAGAGCTTAAACAAAATTGAAAAAAAAAATTAATTTAAATAACACATATACTTATGTAGATAAAATGTGTATCTTATCCAAGTTCAAACTTTCCAAACTTCTATATCATAGAGTGTTATCTTAGGAATTAAGTCATCTTATTAAATTAGTGATATTTTTTAATCTTCATAATATTGAATCGGTTTAGATGGATTAATGTAGAACTCTTGAACACACTTTTTTTATTTTCATTTTGACTAATTTGATAGAAGTTGCTAGTGAAACCATCACATATGTAAGAACAAAATGTGACTAAATTTTGATACATATTTTAACTATGGCACTCTGTAATTGAGTTAGTTGATTTAGTCAAAGAGATTAGCTTATTGACTTACAACCATGTTGAATCTAACCATTATGTATAACACAATCTCATTCTTGAGAAAATAAAACATAATTTGAATTGTAGAAGCTAATTATAGAAAAACATGGAGTTAGAAATAATTGAAGGCCCTAATAGAAAGAAATGCACATCTAACAAGTTTGACCATAGTCAAACACATATAATTGATTAAACAATGGTAAAAATTGACCCTATCAAATATTAGACAAGCAAAGTGTTGGTGTACTTGCATACCCACCATATACTTATACTCACTTAGGTTGATTAATCATTTCTTGCATTAGGTTAACTAATTATTTCTTGAGTTAGTTAATTAATTATTCCCTATTTTAATAATTAGGATGTTAAAAAAAAAAGATATTATACAAGCTAACCAATCATATATTCATCTTGTATTCTAATGAATCACATTCAAGGATGATTTTATATGGATAATAACATCATTTATATGTTTGTGATATATTCATATAAATAAGGGCTTCCTCCTTTCAGAGAGAGAGTATGGAGATGAAGAATGTGGAGAATATGAAGATTATCATACTTTATTAGTTTATTTCTATTTGAGGAGCTTATTTATGAGTTTATTGAGAATCTTAATGATATGATATGGTTGTGTTGTTTTATATTCATTTAAATATAAGCTTATAGCACATTAGTTCAAATTCTAGTGATAATTTTTAAAAATCTTCTAAAAATATATATAAAACCTTGACAAATTCTATAAAGTTCAAATTTATATACATAATATTTGTGGCACATTTATGTCTATTTTTGAAAAAAATCTCATGACAATTTTTTTCAAGTTTTTCAACATTGTTGGTTTATGTTGACAAATTATAGATGTATTAGAAAAATAAAATATTCTAGTTGACAAATTATTGTGTATTAAAAAAATATTCTAGTTGGTGAGACTACTAAGACTAAGACTATTAAGAAAAATAGAGACAATGTCACTTGGTAGGTTATTCTATGGAAAATAATCTATAACCCCTTTGTTGATAACGTGTCTAGCAATAATTTCCACCTATGCATTGTCCAAAAAGAATATCAAGTGCTTAGTTTTGTAGCATCGAACTTGTCAACATATTTGCATTCCTATTTATTCAAATAAAACTCAACTCTTCTTAAGTCGAAATTCTTTTACTACAATCTTCAAATGCAAAATAAATAAAAAATATGTAAACTACACAACAATGATAATGGAAATGGCCTCGTACAAGAAGAAACTAAATCCCCAAAGATGAAGTAATTAATGCATAATGATTGATAGAATTATTTGTTACAATGCAACATTAATATATTAATTATATTAGTAATTTATTACTCAAGAGATAGCAACAACTAGATTATAGTCTCTATAGTAAGAATATGAGATTTATTAATTTATTTTCTGAAATCATAACATATTCATGGATATATGATGGTATTGTGATGAGGTGTAAAGCTTATAATTAGTAAATTAGGTGTGTTAAACATTTATTACAACAAAAATAAAGATAGTAACAATACTGGTCTAGAATTTTGAACATACATCTAAAATGAGAATTTATTGAAAATTAAAGCTTATGGTGTATGTAGATGTAATAATGATTTTGTTCATCTGATGACATCAATAATGGTAACTGGTAGGTTATCTTTTGGTTATCACTTCTCTCCTAAGAAATTCAATCTATTCAAAGTTACATATTGAGATTAAAAACCTTCAAAATTAACTGCATATTTAATATTCTAATATTTTATTACACACATTAGAGGAATGAATTTGGTAAATTTGGAGACCATCATTCAATTTTTTCTAATAAAAATTTACAAAAGTGAGACTATTGAGTGGTTAGAAATGAGATTGAACTAGAGGTCCAAAAATCCAAACAATAGAAGAGAATTTTTTTAAAGTAATGGAAATTTATCATGACAACTATCTAGAGATTTTATATAAAATTGAGATCAACTATTCTTTTAAATGTTTATATGGTTATTCAAAATTAACAATATGATTGACACTTTATTTGTGTATGGCTATGCAAGATGTTATTTGTTTCAAGTTATAATGAAAAATACATGCCTTTCTCAATTCAAATTTATTATGTTAAGAATGAACTCTTGAATTTTGTAAATAAGGCATACTATTAATGATGGTGGGTTGAATTTTAGAAAGATAAACATATGTTTGAGAAGTTGAAAATTAGGATTGACATATGTAATTGGCACTATAATGTGATTGAAATTAACATGCAAAAAAAATATATATATGTTTTATTAGTCTCATTGTTATCCACACTTAGTGGTTTTTTATAAATATAATGCAAAATTTTATGAAAAATATTTATTAACATTATGGATGACCACATAATCAATTTTTTCATGTAAATATTGTTCATTAATAGGTTGGTTATGCAATATAGTGAAATATGCATTCAACATCATCAAAGAGTTGAACTAAAAATATCTTGTAGGAAAAAGTCATGGATAAATACTTCTATGAATTAAACTTCAGACTCTAAAGTGAAAAGTATGGCATGCTTAAAATTTTGATAAAAATGGCAATTGTTACTTGTTAAAATAAATGCATAAGTTTAGTTTAATATATGAACACCTATGATATAATTGTACAATGTATTTTGATTTTTTATAATGTTATATAATACATGTAATGATTTTTAGTTGAGCTTCTTCATCTTGATCTCTTTTTGGTATTTTTTAGATAGATGCATTTAAGACATATTTTTTTATTTTGGTATTATATTTTTTAATATATAGTATAATTAAATATACCTATCAAGCAATTAAATATTATAATTTTTAATCTTTATCTTTTCAAAAATGATATTAATTATCTTTATATCTTTTGTAATTTATTAGTGGCAATTGTACATTTTAAAATACATAATAATGTATGTTGATAGGATAGTATGTACAAAATATTTTTTTAACTCATGTTTTAATGATAAGTAGGTTCATCCCATATTACTTGCTAATAGATTATAAGAGAACAAAGTTCTAAGCATGTTATAGCATGTTAGAAGGTACAATTTTAATGGGGATTAGTTTTTATCATAATTACATGACATGAATTTCTCAAATCCCATGCTAATTTAGGTGAAATCTCTCCAAAATACTAGAAGAAACTCTATAAAATGGGGATTAAACCCTCATTTTAACCCCAATCACCACCATGGACACACTTGTAAGATTGATTAATAGCCAACAATAGATGGTATTTATTAGTGGTATCACCAAAAATACTTGAAAATGGTCTTGAAAAGTAGGAGTGGACTCTTATTTGCAATGTTTAGGAGAGGATTTTTGTTGATTAAGGATTTGAAAACCCTCACTAACAAGCAAGTAAAGTCACAAGATCACCTTGCCTCTCCTTAAAATTAGTTTATTTCTAGAATAAATCGAATTGCTCCAAGGCTTATGTTACTAGATCATGGAAATGTAAGAAAAAGTAGGTGATCTATGTAGTTGTTATTGTTTAATATCAACCTTTGGTGACATCTTGACTAAGTACTAGAATAAACTCAAAGCCTTATGGCTAGCAATCTAAAAATAGAGATCTATTTTTTGTACAAATAGGTTTACTATAATAACACCCCATATTAATTAAAATCAAACATTAGCATTTAAATTTGGAAAAAAAAATCACTCTAAATCATATGTTGAGCATTAGGATTTAGGTTCTCAATACAAGTTCCTAACCAATGGATCTAGATTTTGAATTTTTTATATGTGCTTTTTTTCAAAAAAAAAAAAAGGAAAATGGTTAGGGTTAGAGAAAATAGAATAAAAATTAATATATTTGTAACACGACCAATTGATCCAATCATGAGAGGAAATATAAGTTACTAATTTCTCTTGATTAGTATTACACACAATCATTAACACAAAGCAATGCAATCATCCATGGATTGCCTTGATAATAAAAGAACACACATAAAATTAAAGTATCACATGAAAATTTTACACATTACATTCAAAGGAGATGTAATGTGACTAAAAGGATTATTTCTAGGGTTGGGATATTATTTATATATATTATGAGGATGAAGAATTTGGAGAATATGAATCTTACCATACCTTGATTTATTATGATTGTTATGCTCTAGCATATTTTTGAGACCTAATTGGTAGATATATTATCTATGAGCTAGTGTATGAAATAAATTTACTATACGAGATGTCTTTGATCATTTATGTGCTAATACATACCTAGTACTAACTATATATTCATAATTGTATCCATACATTTAATAATTATGATTTACAAATTCTATGTTTTTTTAGTTATTCCATCTCAAGTGTTGTATTAATTTGATTAAGAAATCATTCATATGTTTATTACAAGACTAATTATAATTAGTGTATTGAGTTATGAAAATTTAATTGTGTAGGATATATATGTTATGTTTTATTATCATGCTATATAGTATGACTATATATTCATTGAGAAATGTCATTTGTGATGTTTTTGAAAAGGTAAGCAAGGTTTTGAAAGGACCAAGAACCTTTTACAGCACATTTAAGATAAGAAGCATTTACAAGGCATCATACCCTTTACATGAAGAGCCTGAAAGGCCAAAAGGAGTCCAAAAGAAAAATAGAACCAATAGAAGCACCGCAGAAAAACCACAAACAAACAACCCACCTAACACCCAATACCAGGGGCAAAGAACACCTAGAACAAACAAAGGTCTTAAGTCAAAGACATAGGAACATCAAAGGCCTTTAGCCAATAAACTAACACCCAAAACACCTGATCGAGGGCCCAAGGAACCTCCTAGATCAACCATGCCTCTAACCATCTGTAGCAGCTGAAGTGCAACAAACCTCCTGCTCAGATAAGGCAAACCTGAGACAAACAAAACCCACCCCATTCTAGAACCCCAAAGCTGCAAGCTCAAATGATTGTCCGAAGTAACCAGTCCACAAACCACCTGCAGCAAACAGACTGCAACAAAACTTCTAGAAACACAAGTTAAAGCAGAGAAACAAACATTAAAATGCATCAGCCAACCAAACACCAACCCCAAAACCTCCTCTAACAAACGGGGCTCCCCTCTATAGGAGAGGAAGAAGTGGAAACCAATACTACCGAAGAAATATCCCTCCATAGCAAGCACACACCACCTCAATAGGGACCTACCAAGGAAAGAAACACTTCCCACCATCTCAACAACCACCAAATCCACCTCAATAGGAGATAGCACCACCGTATTCACCTCTATAGAATACAACAAAAGAAGAGCATGGTAGCAAGAAGGAACTTCAGCAGCACAGGCAACCACCTCTTAAGTCATCTAGTCAGAAGGAGAAAAAAGAAGGACAACAACAACTTCATAATCAACCTCATAATGAGTCCACAACCCCGAAATACTAGAAACTCTGTCCTCTAAAACAATACTATTTCCCTCAAAGGGCCACCAACAGAGCAAGGGGATCCCCATTTACAACAAAATAAAGCCACTCCCAACTAAGCCACGGTAGAAGGCGATAGAGGAAAGCAACACCTCAATAGGGAAAAACCCCTCACCCAATCAAACACAAATATCAAACCCACCATTTTCACCAGCCAAGAAGCCTTCCAAAAACACAAAACCTTCCACAAAAAAATAGGGCAGCGACAAGAAAAAGTTCCCACCAAACACCACTATTGAAGGAGGCCAAGCACCTGCAGCATCACCAAACCATGGAACCTTCTCCCCTAAGGATTAATAGCAACAAATCCGACATGATCCTCCACCACCCACACTTCAAGCCAAGTCCAATAGAGCCACCGACTCCATACAACCAAGGCCAAAGTTACTTGCACATCATCACAAATATTTGAGTCACTGACCTTCCAATCTACAACAAACCAACACCCAACACCAACAAAATTTGGGATGCAAATACCCAAGAGTGAGAACCTCAACCAAAGCCCCAAATCAAGCCAAAGATTGGCATCAACCAAGACGGACCCAACATCACCATTTTCATTCAAAATGTTAGAGAAATCTAACCAGCCTGAAGCCACAAGAGCCCGAGAGGAAGCCCCAGTCCAGCCAAAGGCAAACGAAGCACCCAAGGGAGTAACCCACTAAATAACCAAATGAACAAAGGCACCTAAGAATAGCAGCGACCCGCATCAGAATGGACGCTTCTGCACAGTAAGGGAGAAACAAGCATGATGAGTCTGCACACACCCATCACACCCCAGGCCACAAAAAGCCAACCATCCACTCCACCAACGTTAGGATTTCCATCCCCGTCCACAACAAATTCCAAAGAACAGGCCAAGAGGCGATCCTAAAGAAATGCCACCACCACCAAAATAGGGGACACCAATAAGGAAAGGGCCACAAGCAGGCATTCAACACCAATGCCATGGAAAGAACCAACACAAGGAGGGTCTGGGAAAGCATCCACCACAACACCCTCAACTCTGAACCACCACACAGTAAAGTTAACACCAAAGATGTGCACTGAGAGCACATCAACAAGCGGCGAAGGCCAAAAAAACCCATCATGCCAACGCCAGCAAACCACCCACAAACAATCTTCCTCGTCTTCATCTTCTGACCCAACGCCATCCTCCTCCTCAACACCAAAAGATTTCAAAAACCCAAGCCCACACCCATTCCCCCGGAGAGTCGTTTCCATCTTTTATGATATGGATGTTATGAATGTTTATTTGTGATGTTACAAATGTCTTGATTTTATGTTTATAAACATTTTGATAGATTTGTTTAAATTTTTATTTCTTTGGATATGGTTTCTATGATAGGATTTGATGTGTTCATTGAGTGTGTAGGATCAAACAAGTATTGTAGATAAAAAGAGACATTTTGAACAGAAAGTAATGGATTTTTAACCCATACCAATTTACATTATGTAGTAATGGTCTCTCTCCTTATGTTTAGATAGGTTTTCCTTATCACTATAGGTGTGTGAGAACCATTAAAATTCTCTAGTTCATATTATTATGTCTTTGTAGTATACTTTCTATGTGAGATTTTAATACATTCCATACTTCTTAAAGTGATTGGAATTTTGATACCCTTCATATAATTTAATTTAAATTAATTTGGTAATTATTATTTTTTAGACTAGAGGAATTGGTCAAGTATCCATCCCCCTATAAACTGTAGTGTGCCTAGTAAAAAAAATTCACATGACCGGTGGCATTGGCATGACACGCCCTCCGGTACCACGAGGACGGTGGGGAGACTAGATCTCGTGACCTCTTGCCTGCAATAGGATGTTTCAGCCAATTGAGCTAGGTCCATTGCCCCAAAAGAATGTGGTAATTAATTCCCCTTAGTGATTTTAGTTTATTTGATTATTTCTTATAAATAAATTTGATATTCTATTTTATTAAAATATACTTTGGAGCTTCCTTTTGGACCCAAGTATATTTTAGATATTTTGGGTTGTTAATATTAAGTTTCCATCAGCTTGGTAAATCCTATATTATTCATTTCCTTATATCATCCTTTTCAAGGTGTCTCTAGGTGCCTAGGGTGTTGGTGAGAAATAATTATAGTAATATTTCACCTATATTTTTTAAATGTATTCATAATGGATGAAGAGGTCCATAAACAATAATAACTAACTACTTGTGACAATAATTATCTGCTCAAGTTGGTCATTTGGAAATGAGGGAAAGGCGACTCTTGGTATTCTATAAAGGGAGTGTTAGCTTCTCTAAGTTTGTTGCTTGGAAAGAAGGGAAAAAGTCTCTTGGGATTTCAAAATCAATAACTTTATTAGAAATGAAGGAAACCAATACACTATGGAAATACAAAATATTATTAAAAATAAAAATTAAATTATAAAATATCATTGGAGATTTCAAATAATAAGAACCAACAACAAAGAAAATCATCAATAATCAAGATACATGCACATAACATATAGATTCGGGTGGAGAAAACCCTTTCAAGTAAAAATAAACTCCACTAGAAAAGAGAACAAGTTTGTATTATCTAAATATATTACAATACATTCAACTTCAATCATGCATCTAAACTAACAACATTTGTGTACTTTTAAAACTTCACATTATGTATCAATCTCAAGCCCTCAATAAATAGACTCATGGAGGCCGAAAATACCACCATAAAGAATTATCATAGGTCAAAACAAAGTTCCAAAATTCCATGGTAAAAATCCATAAAACTCGTACATACTAAACATAGTCTCTTGCATGATTCTTACACAATCCCACTAATTTAGGCATGGCATACAATCCTTATAAATTAGAGGACACTCTTACAAGTTTTCTATAATTAAATAAAAGAATAATCTCACTAATTTAAGCATGTTGAATATACTCCCTATAAATAATGAGATACTCTTACAAGTTTTCATAGACTAATAATAACTATGTAAATATTTTCTTAGATTGTCATAGCTCCCCAAAAATTAGCTAACCATGATTTGACTTGATCACCTCATAATATAATAAATGATTTTCCACTATTGATGGGCCCCACATCCCTTATGAGTTCATAAACAAATAATTACATGGAATAATTAAATATATAGGATTTCCAAGGTGGATGGTACCTTAATCATATAGGAAAAACACCCATAGGAATAACATAATCAACTAAGTATAAGAAATGAGGCATATAGCCTCCCTACACAAAGTTAATTTTTTGTGCTCATAGGATTGATGAGAGAATCTATAACATTCTTGTAAGTGCCAATATTATTCAAATCAACCTTTTTATTTACAAAAATTTCCCAAAAGTTTGATATTTAATGTCCACATGCTTATTCCAAGCACGATACATGGAATTCTTTGCTAAAAAATTTGCATTATGGCTATCACAGTCAATCTAATTTGTCTTGCAATCAAATCCACTACCTATACACAATATTTATAGCCATATTTTCTTCTTAGAGACATGGGTAGCTTCCATGTACTCTACTTTGATGGTGAATAGAGTAATTGTTGGCTTCCTCTTACTCATACAATTCATAGCATTGTCAAACAAAGTAAATATATACCCACTAGTGGACCTTTGACTATCCAAGTCACCTACCCAATCTACATCAACAAAACCTTGTATTTCCAATGTCTTATCCTCATTGTTAGTACCAAAATAAACCAAAAACTAATCAAAAGTACCACACAAAAATCTTAAAACTCTATTTACATAGTTTGATGCTCTCTACCAGGGTTAGATATATACCTTCTCAATACTCTCATTTCTTGGGCAATATCTACACTAGTGCATGCCATTGTATACATCAAACTTCCTACAACACTAGCATATGACACACTAGACATATCCTCTAAATCATCCTTAGATTTGGGACAAATATCTAAAATAAGCTTAGTACCAATTTGTGAAGGAATTCTAAATGAACTACACTCTTGAATGTTAAATATGTTGAGAATAATATTCACATACTTACTTTGTGGCAACCAAATCTATTGGCATATTGTTGTCATTGATGTCAAAAGGGGATGTCTATGTGATATATTTCTTAGGATTTTGATGATGGTTGGTTGGCAAGGATAAAATCAAATAAGAATATTCATGGCACTAAACAAACTTTGTATTATGAAGTTGATTGCCTATCAATGGTTGTGAGTTGCTTGAGTGACAACTTGAGTCTTGAGTTCGTAGAGGTAATCGCCCCTCTTTTTTTGTGTCTACCAGCTTGGGAAATATTCAACAATCATAATAATTCCTTAGTCACAAGGTAAATGTTTACCCTTGATAAGATCTACGACAATGATCAAGGCTTGAAGATTTAATCATTTTTCTAGAAGTCAACTACAAATATTGTAGATTCCCATCTAGGTTCCTTGGAATAGCACAACGAAAGCATGGTGGGACCGAATAAGGTGACAGGTGTCAAAAATGACTAGTGGTGTGAAGGCAAGTGGCAATGATTGATTGATCGATATGACAATTCAAATCTCCATTCTGAATTGCATCGTGATGACAAGGTTACAAATGGTGATAATCCGTCAATTCGCTAAAGATTTGGTGGGACCATGTCTAACCCTATGGAACTGTGGATATGTGATGTGTGTCTTAAATAACGCACTCTTGGTAACCTATATATGGTGAAGATCAATGATAATATTTAAAGATAACAATTAATTCAATAGTCATGTTTTAAAAGGTTGATTGATGAATGTAGATCAACAAATCATGGTGCAAAAAGAAACAGATCAATGACTTAGGTTTAAACTGAGAATCCTTGATGGCTACGATATTGGGAACTAGGGTTTCGACTACGAACTGAATTAGGGAGCAATTTCAATTGGCCCAACCTCTCCAACTACCAATTTTATTGATTAGATGGTCAGATTGTTGACACAAACATGTAGGCAATAGAAAATATGATCAAGATTCATTACAAAGAATATGAATTAAATGTAACTAAAATCCTAGCTGTTAATTATAAAAAGAATAGAAAATCTTTATTTTTGATAAGTGGATGTCTGGCTCAATGATCCGATAGCATGCAGAAGAAGATAAATATTGAACCTGAGTAGAGAATTAATTGAGTGTATGCAAATCTTGAGGCTGATATTGAAGGTCAGTGATGAGAAAAAAAAAACTCAAGGAATTGAGAGAAGAGGGGAATGTTGTAGAGAATATGTGTGAGTCTATGTTGCATCTGAGAAACAAGTTTCTTTTGAGACAGACAAAGAAAACCTTGGTGAAAAGAAGCAGGAAGGATAGCAAAGGATTTTCTCAATTCCTAAATGCGGACAAAGAAAGCACCTATAGAGAAGGTGAAACAAGACTAGGTAGTGCATTTGGAAGTCTTTTGAGATGGACAAAGAATGCATTGGAAGAGAAAGGGGAGAGTACAACAACAATATAAAAGAGCTTAACCCAGAAAAAAGGGGTTGTGATTCTTAATCAGGGTTCACCCACAAGAATAGAGCAGAGGAGGTATGAAAAGTGTTGGTGTAATTATTTATTTAATTACACTTTAGCATAAGTTTACTTAGGCATATTTTATTTCCTAGGTTAATTAATAATCTTTATCTTATTGAGCTATCTTGTTGCTCAAGATAAGATTAGGGTTGTGCATGTCTTGCTTTTTGCATGATTGCCTTTTGAAGGCTTTTGTAGTATTTGTAAAACAATTCATTCAATAATCAAATGTCGGTTTTTTGCTTGCACATACTTTTGCTCTGATGGTTTACAGAACATCTCTTCCTTTGTTCTGAATATCTCTTGCATGTGATAGGTGTTTGCTTGCAGGTGATTCTTGGGGACTGTGAGGTTGAGTTTTATCAACTTCTTCATGGTATCAGAGCTCCAGACCTGCGGCTGCCTGTTCGTGATTTGAAGATATTCTCTCACAACATCTTTTTCTATGCATGGGTTTCAAACTAGACTGATTTTGTGTGCATCTGGGGGTAGGCATTTTTTCTGTGCAATTTTGGGTCAAACGGACGTTGCCATCTTGTTCAGAGCGCCCAAAAACCCTAGAAACGCCTTTCGTTTGGTCGATTTTGGACCTGTTGAAAAAAAAGGCAAAAAAATTTTGCCCCAGAGCCGTACGGCCCCAGGGCTCGTAGATCGAAGCGAAATTTGCAAAAAAAAAACAAAAACAACAAAGTTTTTTTTGATTTTTTGTGCCGCCCATTTAAAGGAGGCTGCCAGCATCTCGCCACCTGGCGGCAACCGCATGCAACCACCGGCACCGGCGGGAACCACCATAGCACCGCCTTCCTCCCTCCAGCCCCGCGCCTTCCGCCAGCTCCGGTCACATTGTCGACCAGGAGCTCCGCACTAGCCCCCGCGGGCCTTTCAGCCCTCAAGCACCGAGTGGGTGGTCCCATCTGTGACCATGACCTGCGGATTCAGCCCCCAGAGCCGGCGGCCGGTCACATGCAGAATTGAGGGCCAGAGCCGAAGGTGCTTAAGTTTTGCCCCTGATTAGTGTTGGAAGTGCCTTTTTATAGGCCTTTTTTTCATTTTCTCATAACTTGGACGAACGGAGGCCTTTTTTCAAAAACGAAATATCATCGGAAATCTGATTCGACGTTCTTCGTAGTTGTGGAGGTTAGAATTTTTGATTTTCTAGTTTTGGTGCCTTTTTCGCCTATCAAAGCCAGAAGTTGTTGTTTTCACTCCGGGAGGCATATCTTTTGCGTCCGAACTCCGTTTTGCGAAAACAAATAGGCGTCGGAAAGCTGATTCAGTGCTCCACACAGAAATCAGACCTGTTTTTCCAGATTTTTTACCAGGTATCTGATATTACTGTTTGATCTCAGCCTTTAGTTTTTTAATTATTTTCTTGGGAAGCGTGCAATCAGGCACTTTTTTGAGATCAGTGAGCATTGTTATTTTATTTGAGAGTATATATTGCTGTTTTCTATCATGGATACACATAATATTGCACCCCTTACTCCATTCAACTATTTTGGTTGGAAAAAACAAATGGAGATTCATTTGAAACACAAAGGGTTGTACAGGGTAACCATGGGCACAGAAATCGAACCTACAGGTGCTGTTGAAAAGAGAAAGTGGTTTAATAGGTGTGATGAAGCTTATGGTACATTATGTCTATCTCTTTCTTCTGACCTTCTTTTTCACATTGAGTCTTGCACTACACCCCATGCAGTTTGGACTACTTTGCAGTCTTTGTTTGGGCAGCAGGATACTATGAGAGGGTTTCAGTTAGAGAATGAGCTTATTGGCTTAAATCCTAGGGATTTTGACAGCATCCAGGAGTTTTTCACCAAACTCAAGTCTCTTAGATTGCAGTTGTCACAGTGTGGTGTTCAGAAGGAAGACTCTCAGTTGATATTGTCCATTCTTTCTAAGCTTGGACCAGATTATTCAGTTTTTGTTTCTACCTTTTATGCTACTAGGGATGCACTTGGTACTAGATTTACTATGCCTTCTTTTGATGATTTTGCATCTTCTCTCACTCGAGAGCAGGCCAAGTTGGCTAATATGGGCAAGTTGAAGCCCTCTTCATCACAGGCACTTATTGCATCACAGGAGCCCAGAGATCAGAAGGCTTCTACAGGGAAAGGAAAGAAACAAAAACAAAAGGATTCCAAATCTTATGAGCAGCAGAAGGAGTCCTCATATTCATCATCCTCTTCTAAGGGGAAATCATTTAGGAAGGAGAAGGGCCCATGTGCATATTGCAAGAGAGAAGGACATGCAGAACATAATTGCTACAAGAAGGACATTGATGAGCTGAAGAATCTTCTTCAGAAACATCAGATTGATTTGCCTTCTAGGATGTCTGCATCATCTCCTTCCCCTCCTTCTTCTCCTTCCCCTCCTTCTTCTTCTTCTTCTTCTTCTTCTTCTTCTTCTTCTTCTTCTTCTTCAGGCACAGCTGGTTTACACACTTCATCAGATATGAGGGGGCATGCTCTTTGTGCTTCTTCAAGTCTTGGATCAGGGAGATGGCTTCTAAATTCAGGAGCATCTCATCATATGGCTTCTACACAGACTATGTTCACTTCCTTTGAGTCTCACACTATGTCTCCTATTTTGATGGGAAACAATACATACATGAGTGTTACAGGGAAGGGGTCTATTAGTTTTGGGGACAACACTTTTTAGGATGTCTTGTGTGTTCCTCATTTGACGAACAACCTTCTTTCTATATATTAGATCACACATGGAGGCAATGGGAGGTCTGTGGAGTTCACACCTGATTCAGTTATCATCAGAGACTTGGAGAGTAGAGCAGTTATTGCTACTGGGGTGGTGGATCACTCATCTCGGTTGTATTCCTTTGTAAATTTTTCTACTGATGGTGCTTCTGTTCCTACAGCTGTTCATCACACTTCTAGTGTGAATCATCATTCAGAGGAGAAATTTGACTTCTTGAACATTGGAGTTCTCACTTTAGATCCTATTCTTGAGCCATCCATTCCATCTCCTCCACCTACTATTGCAGTTGCTGATACTTCTATGACTACAGATGTGGTTTCTTTTGTTTCAGTGCAGCAGGATCCGGTTGTTCATCCATCTTTGGAGGTTCCTATTCAGTCTTCACCTACTTTGACTTCTTCATTTGTTGAGGTCACTCCTGCTTCTGTGGAGACATCTTGGGCTACACCTACTTCACCTTCAGAGATTGCATTCATTCGGCCTCTTCCCTCTCACTTCTTTCAGGAGATGCAGATTCTTCAATTCTTTTGGGGCTACTTCATTCTGGGGGGGATCTGTGGTCTTCTTCTTCCTCTCTTTTGGGGGGGTTATTTTATGTATCTTTGTGATGGATGGTGTTCTTGGGGGGTCTTATGGAGTCCTCCATCTTTCATCACTTAGTTAGTTTGCATTCTATTTTTGGGGAGGAGTTTTGTTCCCATGTGGTTTTCTCCTTTACCCCATTTGATTTAGTTTGCATTGCATTTGTAAATGGGTACCTGATCAGGCCTTGTTGCCGGGACTCATATTTGCATAATAATTTGCTTCTCCCTAAGTTGCACTTATGGGGGGGTGTTGGTGTAATTATTTATTTAATTACACTTTAGCATAAGTTTACTTAGGCATATTTTATTTCCTAGGTTAATTAATAATCTTTATCTTATTGAGCTATCTTGTTGCTCAAGATAAGATTAGGGTTGTGCATGTCTTGCTTTTTGCATGATTGCCTTTTGAAGGCTTTTGTAGTATTTGTAAAACAATTCATTCAATAATCAAATGTCGGTTTTTTGCTTGCACATACTTTTGCTTTGAGGGTTTACAGAACATCTCTTCCTTTGTTCTGAATATCTCTTGCATGTGATAGGTGTTTGCTTGCAGGTGATTCTTGGGGACTGTGAGGTTGAGTTTTATCAACTTCTTCAAAAAGTTCCCACGAGAAAACATAGGATTAAAGCCACTATGATGCACAGTAAATATCTCATTTCCAAATGAAAACTTTAAACATTTATGCACAATTGACGAGATGAAATTCATGGAGTGAAGCCATGGATAGCCTAAATTCACACGAAATTGGTTCGATGACGTGATGATGGTGAATGAGAAGTTTAATTTTTTCATTCCAACCTTTAGAGGGAGATTCATCGAGCCAATCATAGGGAAATCAAAACCATTATGTGTTTTGATCCATGCTTTTGGTTTCATATGTATCTTGATAGAGCTCATGCACAAATAAGAATTCTTTAGTGATCATGTTCTCTACATAGATGATCAATTAATATCCCATTAGTAGGCTTATCATTGATTCTTCTAGCTATGTAAAGAGTACCATCGGGTGCATGTTTAAGTATGTCTTTTTGTGAGAAGGTAATATCAAATGGCATCTTAGTTAGGCCCTTACGAGTATGTATATTATCATTCTCTTTATTTTTGAAGTTCTTGTTAAGGATGTAAGAGAGGCTACAAAAAAATTGTATTCCTTGTTCATTATTAAGTAGCTTTCTTAGCTAGCATAGGAACTACATCAGGACTCACAATATTTTTCAATTATTCTATTTCTTCATCCAGCCTTCTTATGTTTTCTTGTGGGATATGAACATAATGCACATTGTTTGTAGGTAGGGAAGTCATTGGAAATGAGGTATGGAGTCTATGATCCATAGAGGGTTGACTATCTACACTATTTGTAAAAGAGTTGGAGAACCCAAGATCCACAACGAATAGTGTATCGAGGGATTACATGAGTCTCAAACTACATCTTACAATAGTATTGATAATAGGACATCAAGTTGTAAATCTCATACATGATTCACAAACTCAGGACACATTGAAAGGAGGTGAAATGCAATGCAATAACCTAGAATGCAAAGTGCAATGCAAATATGTAAATGCAATTTTCAGATTCTAAACAAGGTAATTTTCTACTACATAATGCAAAAACATGAAAATGATGTCTTGTAAATGCAATTTTGAAATCACACAATGCACTAAATTTATCAAGTTAAGCTAAATATGATGAATTCCAATTAACAGAAAATTTGTAAACTGAAATAGAAAACTAAAATCAGCAAAATGGAAAACAAAAATAGATATGTTTATGTCTAGAAAATCAAGAAATGACCTTGATCAGGGACTCATTCAACTAGGGATGAATGGGTCCTAGGTTAGGGTTTTTAAAAATGTTTTTGCAAATTTCTGAGATGATTTTAATGGTTTTCAGATTCTAATCAAAATCAACAAGTTATAGTTTGTTTTTTCTATGAAATTAATGTTGAATGCAAGTGCAAAATATGGTAAAATTACAAACTAGGAGACCTAATTTGATATGCAATTTTGTTTCAATTTTCAAATTCAAATGAATGATGATACAATGCTATGTAAATGATTTGCAAAATGACCAATTTTTTTGTATTTTTCAAATTAAAAGAATGAAAAGATGCAATCCTAAAACCTCTAAATAAAATTCAAATTTATACAAGATAAACAACCCTAAATGAGACCCAATTCAATGCAAATGAATGTAATATGTGAATCTAGGGTGCAAATGGACTCCAAAATTAGAAAAATGTAATGATCAAACTCAAGTTCACTAAAATGAAATAACAAAAAATAGGGGTTTGGGGTTGATTGAAAGAAAAAGGGGGTTCACCAAAATGATAGTAAATAGACCTATTCTCCTTTATTTCATTAGGAAATGAGATCCAAAAAATGAAAGGACTTTGAACCAAAAGGTGAGTCAAGTCAAGGTGTGAATCTACTTATTTCCTTTTTTTGCAAGGACAGGGGTCCTAATTAAATAGCACTTTGGGGAGAAAGATTAAAAATAGAAAACACACTCCAAAATGTAATCTACAAAGTGCATCTAATAGATTGAGCTCAATCCTGATGGAACCAGAAATTAAAATACAGATTTGAGAAAGGGAAAATGATGTGTACCAATTACCAAAAGTGCTTTTTCAAAGCTTGCTAAGGACTCATTCACCCTATGGTGAATGGGTCCTGGATAGGGCTCAATAAAAATGGTTTTTGGGTTCTCTTATGTTGTGTCTGCACTCCCAGATCCTCGATTTTCACAATTGGAAAGCTAGAAATAAATCATGTAAGTGAATTTTCATGAAATTGCAAGAATGATGACAACAAATGCAACTTTGAAAACTTCACAATTTTTCTCTTCAAGAGATCTTCCACCTAAATTTACAAACACAAATCAAGAGGAAAAATTGTTTTGTTGTTGGTGAATGAGGGGTTTCCTTGGTCAAACCCCGTTTTGGTAATTAAACCTTGTAATGAAATAATGAAACATGAATGAATGATGAATGAACACAGTAATGTCACAACTTACCAAACCCTTGTTTGAACCTTGGAATGTATATCTACAACTAGCATGAAATGGCTTCAATGGATGTGGATCTTGATCTTGAAAATTTATTTGAAACAATTCCTCAGATGCTTGAATGGATCTTGAACACTACATCAACATATTATCTCAAATAACATGCATGAATTGGACATGATAATGGATATTTATTGCTGCAATAATTCTTCTATAAGTCTTCCCTTGAATGCCTTGAAATTCTCTTGAAATGCTCTCAATAATGCTCACTTGAATGCTCTTAGAATAAATTGAATTTTCTAGAAAGTCTTAGGATGAAACATAGTGAAATGACCTCTTATTTATACATATGTTAACATTAATTCCCAAAATTCAAATAATACAAGTCGGCGTGTGTATACACAATTGAAATTATTGAAATAACACCAAAAAAATAGTTTAAATTTAGTTCCTAGGTCTAAGTGAGGACCCATTCGCCCTTGGGTGAATGGGTCCTACGTCACTTACCTAGGACACACATTCTCCAATGATAAATTTTATGTTATGGCATTAATGAATGTTGGGTTTTCCTCTTTGGAAATTGCAATTAATTAGGCTTGGATTTGAATTAAAGGGACCAATTAAGGAAAATTAACCTCAATTAATTAATAAAGCCCTAGATAAGTGTGCAAGTGTAAAGGTTCACCTTACAACACCAAAAATAAGGCACAATTAAGTCCATTTTATTTAATAGGTCCATAAACTTAATGTGAATATGTAAAATACACATTACAAAACTAAATTAAGGCATCATTTAGTCAATTTTTTTATCAATTATTTCCCAAAGTAAGTGTGAAATGAGATACTTTTTTCTACACTACATTTAGCCCCCACTTTTGTGAGAGTATGACTCCATGTCAAACTCACACTAAAGTAGACATTCAAGACACATATGTATGAAACAATGACAAAGATACTCAATCATATAATATCAAGGTCTAGGAGAGAAGAGGCAGATCAAGCTTCAACTGTTTGTACAACTCAATGTGGATCAAGTCTAGGTTGTTTGTCCAATAAATTCACAATCAAAACTCAATGCCCACTATGCAAACACCACATACACTCAGACGAGCTAATGGAACCTCAATCATCCACTACATGATCCCCCAATGAGTGGAAAATGAGAGAATCTTATAAGGCTCCCATACCATATCAAAGCTATCCCCCTAAAAATTTGAATATTCTAGGGTGTATTGTCAATACTTGAAAATTATATAAAGTTTTATCAAAAAACATATTCAATTTACCTATTTAATACAAAATTGACACTAAAAATTTGAAAGAACTTACTCCTTTGACCTCCTCAATGACTTAGTAGCATTTTCACAAAGATTCAGAGAAGATTTGATGAAAATAACACCCTCCTAGAATGTGAGCGCACTTTCAAGGGTTTGTAGGCTATGGGAAGAGTTTTTTTTTATAGAAATGAAGAATGAAAGAGTATTTTTTTCCTTTTTATTGCTTTACTAATCAATAATGTGAGCACATTATAAATCACTTAGATTATTTCTTTGTAGTGACCAAGCCTAAGGCTCGATCACTCCAAGCCAAAACACGTACGTGTTATAATGTGTGCATGCTATAATGCAAGCACATTATAACATGTTGGTATTATGGATTTCATGGAGCTAAAAAGTTGGGTGGCCAATTTTTGGTCCCCCATATTTGTGCACTTTTCCAAAAATTTAAATTAAAATAATGAACAACTTGATGCTTATCTATACAATTTACGAAAGGAAGATATTTTCTTTCACACATCGCATAGAGATTGAAGTGGTGGTTATGTGGTAGTAATTTTTCCTTGCACTTATAAGTATTTCATTGATAAATATGAGGATCCTTCACATAGCTATGTGTGGGATCTTTCTTTTATCAATATATATCCTATTGGGTTATGTTCTATATATGATCCTAATAGCACAAGTGAAAGATTTTGTCTTTTCGATTAAATGTCTAGAAGTCTTCTTAATGTTGACTGGATATTGGGAGGGGATTTCAACATGGATGAACATCATATTTGGTTTAATTAATTCAAACATAGCCATGAAAAATTTAAAGATGGATTTATATTTGCAATTTAGTTAGTTTGGTTGATCCCATTCATAAATAAATTATAATTGTGCCAACAATTGGTTTATATGGTCCAATTGTAGACCTAAAAGTGATAAGAAATTGAGTAGGTTGGATATATTTTATTTATCTCATAATATATCTAAATGGATAATTTTCCTTCTAATAGTTTTGTTTAAGTCAACTATTCAAATATGTTATCTAATCATTTTTCTAGCATCTTCTCTATATCACTTTCTCAAAAGTATGCCCCTTCTTCCCAACTCCCCTACAAAATTAATACTTCCCATTTAAATGATCTCAAGTGTGTTGTTATTTTAGTGGGAATATGAATTATATTCCTAAACCTCAAGAGGTTGAATCATGGGTTGAGTGGTGGTGTTCTATTTTAACCCAATGTGTTCATTTCCTTTGGTGCTTTCATAGGAGAATGACATGGAGAAATAAATGTAGACAAAAATCCATTCAAGGAACATTTGAATATGTTAAGAAATAACTAAATATTGATCCTAATAATGAGAGAATTCAAATGTATATTATTGTTATTTAAACTTAACTATGAAAATTGAGCCATTATATACGGTAAGGTATTAAGATAAGGGCTATACTATATGTTTTCCCCACAGTTGTGATTGAGCCAAAAGTTTGACCTGTTAATGTATGATATAACTATTAGAGTTAACTGATCCATAAGAGGCGGTTAGTCCATGTCACGAATCATGAGGGGAGCACTAACTATCTGCCAACAATCTCCCCCTCAATGTTACTCGAGTGGATTCAAACCTGACACCTTTGGCTCTAATACCAATTGTTGGCCCCACGATTTTCGTTGCATGAAAAGTTTGACCTATTGATGTCCAATACAACTTCCAGAGTTAATAGATGCATGAGAGATGGTTAGTCTATGTCATGAATCCCGAGGGGAGCGCTGACCATTTTCCAACACTATAATGGATCAAGGAAGGGAATAGACGAACACAATTTTATTTAATTATCTCAATTATAAGAGAAAATAAGAGAGTTTATATTATATTAGATGAGCATGGATTACCCACGTATTCCACTAAAATTATTATGTTGTTTCCTTATTTTTATGAAAATTTACTTAAATAAAAGAATAATTGGATGATTGTTGAACAAGATTTAGAATAAATTATCGAATACTACATTCCTAACAAAATTGATCTAGGTTACAATTTATTTTTAGATCGTATTATTTCCCTAGAAGAAATTGAACGTGTTCTTTTCTCTATGAAATCCAATGAAATCCTAGGTTTTCATGGTCTTCCAGTTGAGTTTTATCAAAACATGTGGAGTCATATCAAAGATGATTTTTAAGTGATCTACTTAGAACATCTTCAAAATGGGTCCTTAGGACCAAGCATCAATAAAGGATTAATCAAAATTATACCTAAGGGGAAAAATTAAAATACTATTGTTGTTTCATGACCTATTAACTTATTAAACACTTCCTTTTAAATTATTGCTAAGGTGTTAACTATTAGAATTAAACCTTTTGTGCAATTTATCATGAGAATCAAATAATCTAGGTTTCTAAGAAGAAAATATATCCTTGACAATCTATTTTGGCCTGAGAAACTATTGAATGGGCCCAACAATTAGGCTAAAATAATTTTTTGGTCATGTTAGATTTTAATAAAGCCTATGATATAATTTGTTGGAATTTTATTCTTAAAATGCTAGAATGGCTTAGTTTTGGGCCTAAAATCAAAAATCATGTTCAAAGATGTCAACACTCACTAGGTTATATATAATTCTATGTCAAAAACATTCAAGATACAACATTCAATAAAACAAGGATGTCCTTTATCTCCCTTCTTATATGTGCTTACAATTAATTCCTTGGGATATCTTCTTCAAAAATATAATAAGATGAATCTTATAAAAGGCATATCTATTCTTCAAAATGTAGTAATTATCAAATCACACTTTTCTAATGATAGTATGTTGTTTCTAAAAAAAATGAATAATAATTAATCAATACCTTGAACATTATAAATATGTATTGTTCTAATTTTTACTCACAATTAGCTCATAACAAGACTAATTTTTTTATGTCTCAAAATAGCTCTATTCATTAGTGCATTCTTAAAGAATTGGGATAAATTAAACAAAAGGAGATAACTAGATATACAATCATTCCTTTTTGGTGTGGGAGTATCTCTTTCTAAAATGTTGGATTGGTTCTTTTTTTGTAAAGTGGTAAAGGCCTTTGACTTGGTGCTATGAACTAATGAGTTCACAAATGAGGGAACTCATTTCCAGTATAATAATACAAAACTAACACCCCAATAGGGTTTGAACCTTGATGGAAAAAACAACAAAACCACATCTTAACCATCATACTGTCCCACTATTGGTGTGGGATCGATTCTTAAACATACTAAAAAATAAGCTATTTAATATATGAAAAAAAAATTCTTATCTTTGACAGGTACGGTTCAAGTTACTAATAGATTGCTCATTGTCTCTCATGTGTAATTATCATACTTTTGGATTTCATCTAAGAAATGTTATGAAGAATTGAACAAATTAATTAAAAAAATTATCTAGTCTAAGTGGGATGGTAATGTTAGGTTCATTTCTTCTTATTGGTCTCATTGCATTCAATCAAGATATATAGGTGATTTGAGGCTCATTGACCCCAAGACACAAGGGTTATGTCTTGGTGTAAAGTGGATAATTAGAGATGCTAGAGGGTATAAACCTTGATGTGGAAAATTCTAGCTCATCATTGAATCATTGAGGGTTCATTCAAGAATAAATTACAATCAATTATTTTGTTAGATAAAATCTTCATGCTCCCCTTCTTCAAAATCAAAGCATCCTTTCCTTTTTAGTCCATTTAGAAATCTTGGCAATCTGTTTTTCAATTTTTGAAGTGGAATGACTCATCCTTATATCGTGGTTTCAACTTTTCCTCATTATCAATTTGGTGGAATAAACTTATTAAGTATCATAAGCAACCTCTAGCTATTAGCTTCCCTCGACATGCCTATTATTTTTTAAAGAAAGGGATTCAAAAATTAAAGGCATTTTGGAATTTATTCTTTTGAATTTTTTTCATGGTAGACTATTAAAGAGGATTATAGGTTGAGCAACAAGTAAATAATTTCCAATATTTATGAAATCATTAGTTCCTCTATATCTTTCTATGAAATTATGTACCCCAAGGGAATGGAATTTTTTTAAATATTGGAGATGGTTTTCCTTTATTCATTTCAATTATATTCCTTTAAAGGAATTTTATATTGAAATCCTTCCTCGTTGGCCTCTTACTCCTTACCTCAATGATAAATGAAAATGAAAATATAGCTCTAAAATTTGGACCCAAATAAGTGCTCAAATTTAGAAATTAAAAGCTAAGGCTTGGAATTTCCTAAATTGTAAACTTTATGTTGGAGATAGATTGAAAGATATTATGGTTTAGCTAGTTATTGCCCCTTTTTCTTATGTGCTAATTTAAATATGAAACCTATATTGGTGGACTACTCCTTTGTTAAGAAACAATGGATTTCTATTTTCAAAGACTTTCCTACTATTTCTTATCATGATCTAAATTGGAAAGAAGCTATTTTTGGTTTCAATCTACATAATAATGTGATTGTTGATTCCATCATATAAGTCATTTTAATGTGCATATTTGGAAAACTAGATTTTCTAGTATGTTTTTCTAACTCCAAATTTTATTAGGAAATTGTTACCCTAAGGCCTTACTTTGACATATATTTTTAGTCTACTTATTTTTTCATAACTTTAGGACTTATCCAAGAAGAATGTAAAGGTCATAGAGCAACTTTAATAAATCAAACATCAAGTTATGCAGTTTTAGACCAACAATAATTTTGGCCCATGTCAAAGAGTGTTTAAATTTATGAATTGAGTCTTTGTAAACCCTTATATCATCCATCCTCATGATCACCTTGTAAATCTTCATAGTGTTTTCTTTTTCAAGGTTCTCTTCTAGCTTCCTATTGGTAGCTCTTATTTTTTGTAATTTTCTTTATTCAATATAAAAATAAATTAAAAAATATAAGATAAAATATTCTAAAAAATAGAACTAGAATATTTATATGAAATATCATAAATAATTAGCTTATATTATCTTCAAATTATTTGTGATTTTTTAATAACTGGGAGGATTTTTTTTAAATGTTGATTTGTGAAGCCTACTTAAGCCAAAAAGTAGGGCACTACTTTAATATATCACCCACCATATTCATCAACAATGTTACCAAGGTATTAGATTGTCTCCATTCTAATAGATAATTCTCTATATTTCCATAGAGTTTATGTTAGCATACTATTGAAAGAACAAGTTGAATATTTTGAATGTTCTCTTCCCATGTATTATTGAATGAGAATGCCAAACGACCAAAAATTAATATGCAAAAGGCCTAAGGAAATTATTCATCATCCATACAAAAGTGGTAATTGCATTGATTAGAAAAAATGGTATGACCAACCAATTAAATAAACCTTCCTTAGAATTGAAGGTTTTCTTTAGAAATATTAGTCATCTCAACAATAACCTAGTGATGCCTCAATTTCATATTTATTTTTTCAAAAGAACTGGTTCTCTTAGCTAGTCTAGGAGATCATCAATATAAGGGTTTAAGTCCATTTTTTTCTATAAATATTATTCAAGGAACTATAGTAAATTTGAAGCTACCATGTCTCATTCATTCTTTTATCTATTGAATTGTACTTCCACAAGTTGAAACACTTGGTCAAATGTAGCCCTTTTGAATCAAATCCTAAAACTACCAATTGACATAATAATTCTCAAGTACTATCTCCTATGTGTATTGTTGTAAATTATCACCCATGAAAATTTCACCTTATATTTGGCCCCCCATTAAATTATTAGACCTAATTGAGTATTTAATTTCCTAAATTATGCATTCTATGGCTCATTTTTGACAACTTTCAAGGAATTACAACCAAAAATCAATTGCACTCTTCTAAGACATTTTCCTTGACTCCTACAAACCCAAAAATTAGGGTTGGGACACTCATGCCCTAGGCATGAGTGTCCACTTTTTTTGTCTCCAAATTCAAATATTTTGGTGTTGCTAATTTAAATTTTGCAACATCGGGATTTATTTTTTGGGAAATTGAATAAACACCTATAAATACCTAGTTATTGCATCATTTGAACATTAACAAGAGATATATAGCACTAAGAACTTACTGGAAAAATTATGATCAAGAGCATTATTGAGCAAGCCAAGAGTAGCATTTCAAAGCATTATTACAAAAAATTATGATCCTAACATCATTTCAAAGTTCATGTGAGTTTATGTGTGTTCATGTTATCATTGTTTTATGAAGGTTAACACTTTGTAAGTCTCCAAGGCAATTCAAGCATTCAAGAAAATCTATCAAGAAAGATCCAATATCCTTGAAGTGATGTATATGACTTCAATCCTTCAAGGAAACCATTGAAGGGTTGTGAGTTTTATCATTTGTTCATTCATCATTTCCTTCCTTTTTCCTATCGGTTTATCATTAGCATTGCCATTGTTGAAATGGAAACACACATGGGGTTTGATTGAGGTAAGCCTCTAAAATGGCCCAACATTTTCCATCTTTATGAGTGTGTAGATTGGAGGTTTGAAGAAGATTGAAAGGATATTGAAGGCAATTTATTCATTATTGCATTTGTTGTCATACATCTTGTCAAGCTACATAAACTCAATTGCAAAAATATTTGAAATCATTTCAATAGATTTGAAGGAAATTTGTTAAAGCTCGGATTCAACATCAGAGGACCACAAAATAGATCCAGAAAATCATTCAAGGACACTCACTCCCTAGGCATCTATGTCCACCATTTTTTGCCCCAAATTTGAATCATAGGTGCATAGTGTCCTTCTCTACTCATTTTTGTTGTTTGAATTTGTTTGTGAACTTTTACACTTTCTATATTTACATCAAAATAGTAAATTGTGCTCTTAGCTTAGATCATTTATATTTTAGCATTAGGGAATTTCTAGATTTGGTTAGGGCTTAGTTGACTCACTTATTAGGTTTTAAGTCAATCTCATACCTTGTCCAAATCCATCAAACCTTCATTCCATCCTTGTATTTCCAATCCATCCCTTATCCAAAACACAAATCCAATAAAATTGGGAAAGGTGTCAAACCCCAAGAGGAAAATCTCTAAGGTTCCCCTTCTCATTGTTTCATTTTTGTGAACCTGACTTGTTAACATTTTATACCTTTTGAAAATTTACCCTAGATCTAGATTTTGTACATCATTATTTTACTTTTTTCTACAAGTAGAGTTTCATATCTTCATCATAAAAAGTCACAAAAACAAAATAAATATTGCATTCATATTGCATGAAAATTTTCCATAGGTTTTGTTTTAGTCCTCTTAGAGTAGATCTACATTCAAAATTATATTCATTAGGTCATTGAAATCTAGAACTTTTCATTTCATGTAAAGTGGCATCTTTCATTTATGTCAAAAAAAAGTGAAAAAGTTTACAATCCTAAATTGAGAAAAATTTGGAAAACAATTCACTGTCAAACCTATTTGAATATAGATCTAAGAACCTTAAACAATACCCTAAACAACAAAAATTTGAACTTCTTGAAATCCTACCTAGGGCACAAATGCCCTAGGCACCTTTGTCTTTCCTTTTGGGACTCATATTTATGTGACATAATCCTTTCAAGAGCCTCTATTTGAAAGTGTTGTCTCTTTTCCAGCCACTTGTTGCATAACAGTTAGAACCTTAGTATAAGTATTATATCATCATGATGGCTCAATACTTTGGAAAATTTTTGACCTCTTTGAAATATTTGGTGGATGTTTCAAGTTATATGTTTAGAAATGACACTAGTTTTGATAATGACAATCATGATAACTCATTTACCATTACAAATATTTTTGAAGTCTTACACAAAGAAGAAAGCATGCATGAATTCATATAAAATTCTCTGTGCAGCCTTGAAAATAATGCATCCTTTTATCCCTCAATGCAAATCCTTACTACCCCATACCAACAACACCTACCATACCACCACTTGAAATGGTCACTCTTTTACATCTAGAAAGTGAGTTACAAAACATACCTCAACCAACACACATGGTACTACACATCAATAACAATCCCATGGAAGTCACATCAACTAATCCCCCATCATATGAGAATAAAGTTACCAAAAAATCCATTAACTTAGAACATACTTATAGACAAGGCTTTAGAATCTTGAAGAAACAAGGATGTGACATAGAGAATGAACATGAAGTCCACTCTCTCTTGGAAAAAACACAATTAGAAGATACTAAGGGATTAGGTTATCAGGATCCTCCACCTTGGTAAACCAAGTAAGAAATAAAATACTTATAAACTTAAGAAGATATCATCTCTACATACAATAACCAAAATTGAACAAGCCTTACAAACAATTCTCAATTGACTTATCACATTACCACCTATCCATGAAAGAGAATATAAGAAAGGTAAAATTATAAACATGTCTTATTGTGCATACCATAGAACACTTGGACATCTTACCAATGAATTTCATGCTTTAAATAAGATACTGAAACAATTTTATCTTTATGTGGATCACTATGAGTGTGTGATAAATTAGCATTCGTTCATTTTTCTCCTTGATGGATGTGATAGTTGTAGTATCAAATTACACTTACTGCCACATGCATTAGATTTTATGAAAATCATTTGTTTTGGAAAGAAGTTAGGGAGAATATCATCATTCATTTTTGGCTCACCTTTGTCCTTACACTTGGGGGCAAGTGGTTAGGTAGCCTTTTCCTAGGTGTATTCCTTCTAGCAAGGAATCCATGTTTATCTCCTTAAAAATTCAGTGTATCAAGTACACTAAATTTTTAAGGGGGGGAATATAGTCCCCAAATTATTGTTTGTATAAGTACAACCCCTTCTTAGTGATGATAGGATGCATATCCTAGGAAGTGTGAACTTTTCAAACAAAGTGTGGCCTTCTTAATTCATGTGATGTGTCTCCTTTGTGGTGATATTAGGCTTGATGTCCCATAAGAGTGTGACTTTTTTTGGCATATGACATTCATCTTAGTGGCAATTCTATATTTAGTGTTCCCTAAGATGTGAAGCTTTTATTCCTTGGCTAGTTCTTTTTTGGTGGTGATGTCATGTGTGATGTTCCCTAAGGTATGAAATTTCATGAATTAAGAAATACCCCTTTGATTTTTGTTGATAAATTACCTTTATTTTTTACCTTATGCACCCCTTGAGGTGAGTTTTGTTTGCACCCCATGAGGTGAGATTAAATTTTTTTCTCTACTTTGTTCACAGGATTTGAACTTAGTGTAGCATTGGCATAGCATCTTGTGGCACCTTATCAAGGTTATCAGGGAGTATAACTCTTTGTATGGTTGTTATGGGCACACCTTGTAGACCTAGTGTGTGTTTCCCATTTTTCCACCTTTCTATGGGCACACCTTGTAGACCTAGAGTGTGTTTCCCACTTTCCCACCTTGTCATGGGCACACCTTGTAGACCTAGTGCATGTCTCACATTTCACCTTGTCTTGAGGGCTCACCTAGTGAATAATGAACTTCACTAGCCTGAGTGTCTCTTGGTTTATGATTCACCTAACACATATTGGAATTTGTTATGGTGTGAGTCATGAATTTCCTTTAACATGGCCACCTAGCATAATATAATTTTATTTCCAATGGAGCCATGTATTCCATGAGTGATGTGTATGACTTCAATCCTCATGGGAGCTAACATTTATTCAATTGATGATGTATGGTATTTGAGACAATTTAAGAATGAGGTATCTTTGCCTTATCAGCTCAAATTGTTTTAGTACTAACCTTGTGTTTTATTATATGTATTTTTGTGTATCATCTTCATGTATACATCTTATTTGTTTCCATTTTGTTGTCATCTTTAATTTCCATTATGACATGTGTTTTCATCATGTATGCTTCATGTTTTTTTGACATGTATGCTTGTGTATGTTTTCTTGTTGCATGTCCTACAAGTGGGTGTTCCTTTGTGCTTATGTTGGTTTTCCATGGGATCTTGGATCTTGGGGGCTTGTACAACCCCCTTGAGCCTTAGTCATCCTATCCTCCCCTCTTGACATATACTTCTCTAATTTAGTGTGAGTCTGAGCATAAGTTCATACTCTTACTAAAGTGGGGGCTAAACATACCATCATAAATTGTCACCCATAATAATTTCACCTTATGTTTGGTCCCCCCATAAATTATTGGACCTAATTGAGTATTTAATTTCCTACATTATGTATTTTATGGCTAATTTTTTACAGTTTTCAAGGAATTGCAACCAAAAATCAATTGCACTCATCTAAGACATTATCCTCGACTCCTAAAAAACTAGAGAATATGGTTAGTACACTCACATCTAGGCATGAGTATACCTTTTTTGGCTCCAAATTCAAATATGTTAGTGTCGGAAATTTAAAATTTGTAATCCCATTATCTAAAGTCCTCCATCAGGATTTAATTTTTGGGAAATTGAATAAACAGCTATAAATACCTAGTTATTGCATCATTTGAACATTAACAAGAAATATCTAGCACTAAGCAAGAAATTATTGACAAACTTATGATCAAGAGAAAAATTTCAGAGTATTATTGCAATAATTCAAGATCCTAACATCATGTCAAAGTTCATGTGAGTTTATGTGTGTTCATGTTATCATTTTTTTGTGAATGCTAACACTTTATAGTTCTCCAAAGAAATTCAAGAATTCAAGAAAATCTATCAAGAAAGATCCAAGATCCTTAAAGTCATGTGTATGATTTCAATCCTTTAGGGAAACCATTGAAGGGTGGTGAGTTGCAGCATTAGTTCATTCATCATTTCCTTCATTTTTTTTTATCATTTTATCATTGGCATTGCCATTATGGAAGTGGAAACACTTACATGGGGCTTGACTGAGGAAAAACCCTAAAATGGCCCAATATTCCCCTCTTTGTGAGTGCGCAAATTGTAGGTTGTAAGGATCTTGGAGGAAATTTGTTCATTGTTGCATTTTTTGTCATACATCTTATCAAGCTATGAAAACTCAGTTGCAAAAATATTTGAAAGCTCTCTGATAGATCTGAAGGTAGAATTCTGAAGCTTAGATCTGACATCAGAGGACCCCAAAAATAGATCCAAAAAAGAATACAAGGAAACTCACACCCTAGGCATCTGTGTCTAGAATTTTTTATGCCAAATGTGAATCTCAAGTGCACAGTTTCTTGCTCTGCTCATTTTTGTTGTTTGAATTTATCTGTGAACTTTTGTACTTTCTATATTTACATCAAAATAGTAGATTAAACTTTTATATTAGTTAGATCATTTTAATTTCATCATTAGGTAATTCTAGATTTGGTTAAGGTTTGGTTTACTTACCTGTCAGATTGTAAGTCAATCTCATACCTTGTCCAATTCCATAAAACCTTCATTCCATCCTTGTATTTCCAATCCATCCCTTATCTAGCACACAAATCTAATGAAATTTTCAAATGTGTCAAACCCTAAGAGGAAAATCCCTATGGTTCCCTTTCCCATTGTTTCACTATGTAATGACTCATTTTGTAGAAATATAGTAAAGGTGAGATCAATCAAATTATTCACCTGGCAATTTAGAGGTACACCTATTTGTGAAGAAAATGCTTCTTTATATGTTGGTTATAAAGGAAATCAATGGTTGTGAAAATTATAGTCAAATAATGATGGATGTTGTAGGTTGTGCACAAGCTTAAAAGTTGCGCAATTCTTTCCTCAAAAAGTGCACCATAGACTTGCAAAAAGGAAGATTGTGAAAATCTAACTTTTACACCTTTTGTCAAGTTTTATAAAAATGATAAGTGACTTATGTTTTTCAAAAAAAATGGAGGTAATGGTGAGCTCATATTTTCTCTCACATAATTCTAGAAAGGTACTTATAAAAACACCCACCAAAGATGGAACTCGTATTTAGAAAAATGAGAAATATTATATACTATGTAGGAATTTGTAAATTCTTTAACAACATACTAAAGCATTTACCTAGAACCTTGGTACTATTACTAATTATTACTAGTTGTTTCTATGTACAAAAGAATAAATTATTATTTCACATTGATAGAAGTTAGCTATCTCATTACTTATTCTCAAGAAAATTTATATGTATATATATATAAAATAAACTCTTATATGTATGTGAAATATTTTAAATAGGGGAGTTGCTAACTTGACAATATAGATAGTTGTGGAATTTGAAGAGGTTTTATTGGCACCTAACTATCTTCAATCAAGGAAGCACATGCATGCTTATTATATATCTAGAATAAAACTGATTTTCCTAAGTAAACTTAAATAAAAGAGCTACAATACAAATGATTACAACAATAAATTAAATTAGGAAAATAAATAATAGATTATGTAATGATTTGACCACTAGGATGGTTACCACAAATGGTGCAATGAGAAACCTCAAGGGTAGACATTACATCCTTAAGAATGAGGCATTTCATGATAATTTCATCAAGACCTTTATTATATAGGTTTTTCCAATGATATTGTATTAAATGAAAAGGTTTAAAAGAAATCTCATTCAATCTCAATACCACTTAATTTATAGATATTTCCATAAGCTTGATAGTGTAAATCAACTCATTGGGAAAAAAATTGTCAACTATATCTAAGCTTCACGTAGTATTTTTGTCTCAACAAGCTTCTCAATAACTAGTAAACCCCTTTTTGATATGTGTTTGATGGTTTAGAGGTAAAAATCTTGTGGGTTTTTTCAATAATTTTATTGTAGAAAATTGTCACCCTTAACAATTTCACACTATTTTTTGGCCCCCTAAATTAATTAGCCTAATTGACCCCATAATGTCCTAAAATTATGTATTCTAGAGCCCATTTGTATCATTTTTCAATAAACTGCAAGCATTGAATAAATGCATCCAACTCATATGTTGTTCCCAACATTCAGTGTCCTAAAAATTTGGACCAAGACCCATATGCCCTTGGGGTTATGGGTCCCCCTTCTTAGCCAAGACCCATTTTTGGACATGTTAGTATTTTAACATTAAAAATTTATATTTCAAGTGTCACCTTTTGGGATCTAATTTTTGAGAAATTGGATTAATGCCTATAAATACCTTTTCTTTTCACCATTTTAAACAATAAGAAAGGAATAAAGTGAAAGAGAATAAGATAGAGGTGACATTAAGAACATTCAAGAGAAAATCAAGAGCAACATTTCATAGCTTTATTACATAAACTCAAGATCCAAGCATCATGCCAAAGTGTATGTGAGTTCATGTGTTCATGTTATCATGGTTTTGTAAAGGCTAACCCTTGTTGTAGGTATCCAAATAATTCAAGCATTCAAAAAAGTAAGATCCAAATCCTTAAGGTGATGTGCATGACTTCAATCCTTCAAGGAAGCCATTGAAGGGTGGTGAGTTGTAGCACTTTATGATTCCATCATTCCTTCCTTTCGATTATAATTTCTATCATTGAAATTGCGATTGTAGAAGTGGAAACACTTACATGGGGTTTGACTAAGGCGATCCCCTAAAATGGACCAATATTTCCTCTCTTTGTGAATGTGAAAATCTCAACTTGAAGAGGATTGAATGAATCTTGAAGAAAAATGCTCCATTATTGGATTTAAAGACCTAAAAGTTGTCAAATCATGGAAACTCAATTACAAAAATATCTTATAGTGTTCTGAAAACTTTGAAAGAAAAAACAAAAGCTTAAATCCAACACTAGAGAATCTTAAAATTATTTCATGACAACCCTAAAAATATCCAGATGCTTTAGGGTGTATAAGTACTTGTATACATAACCAGACCAGTTTTTCTGAGTTTGTTTGCTATCCTCTACACTTTCCAAATTTATCGGAAGTTGATTGTTTCTATTTTTTAGTTGTCGAGATCTTGTATTTTTCTAATTAAGTCATATAGTTCAATTAGTTTAATCATATAAAATCATTTCTAGTCCACTTTCAAGGCCCTAAGAATCATGGATCCAAGTTTGATTGGCTCACCTTTACAGTATATAGTCCATATACTCACCTTGTTGATCCACATTCTAATATAACTTGATAAAAGGACCATAAAGAAACCCTAGTTTTACACACTAAACACATTGGGTTCCCTTTTTCTACATTACATTTTGGTGAATCTGACCTATTAAAACATTATATACCTTATGAAAATTCACCCTAGATCAAAGTTTTGCATTGAATTGTTTTACATCTTTCATTTACAGTTTCATCTTTGCATCATAAAAAATTCATAAAGATTCAAAAAAATACATTCCATATTGCATCACAAGTTGCAATAGGGTTAGTTTTAGTCATTTATACCAGTCTTTCATTCAAAATTGCACTCATAATTATCATTTTTTTACACATTTTCATACATGTGTATTTGGATTCACATTGATTTGTTTTGAAAAAATAGTCATTGTAGAACTAATTTACAAAAAAAAATAGTAAACTTAAACAATGATATAAACATTCATTTTTATTTTTTTTTAAAATCCCTATTAGGGACTCAAATGCCCCTAGGCATCCCTATCCTTCTATAGGTGGCTCACAAAAATTTTACACATTTTTATCTCTATGTTTGCATTTTGTTTCTATTGGTAAATCTCTGTTTTGAAATTTTGGAACAATTTTCTTGCATGTTAAACAAAGTTGTCATTTTTCTTAGCTTGGTCAAAATTTTAAAAGAACTTCACTTTTTAGTACTCAGAATTTTCAGATTTGTAAGATGTTGGTGTAATTAAATGTTTTGTACCTTGTCCTAGGTCATAATTACACCTTAGTTAAGTTTATTGAGGGACCACATAGGAGTTGTTGGAGAATTTCCACCTTTGGTGGACTTATCTTCTTATTACTTTATCACCTCCACCTTTAATGGACATATCATGTGATTAGGTTTCCACCTTTTGTGGGTGATCCACTATTTGTGGTGGTTATCACATTATCACTTTCCACTTTAGGTGGAGTGATAGCTTTTCATTGTTGTCTCATGTCATAAGATTACAACACTTGTCATAATCTTATGCACTCCTATGTACTCACCTTGGCTATATAACCAAGGGGTATCTACTACATTTGTACACACATTGAAGCATATCATATCAATTGACATTGAATACAATTTATTCTTGTCACATTATTTTCTCTCTTCTTTGTGCTTTCCATTTGGTCCATAGATCTTGGCATCCATAGCCAATTCTAACATGGCATTAGAGCATGTTTGATTCTATCATGGTATCAAAGCGGGTTGGGTGCCATTGGAGAGTCTTTTTTTGAGGAGAGATACCAGATTTGGGGAGGTTCCATTTTTGGCTCTTTATTGCAGGTTTATATTAGAGCTTGATGGCACAAATCTAAGCTCACCATTGCGTCTGGAAGGTTTAAGAAAGTCGATTTTGCCTTTTGTTTCGTCCAAATCGGACATATGAGGCCAAATCTATGAGGGTTTGAAGCTGCATTGTGGTTGCTAGATCTAGAAGGTAGCTGCATTTTTGGAGCATTTTGGGTCAAATCTGACCTTGCCATTGCATCCAAAAGGGCCAAAAACCCTAAGATCGACTGTCCATTCGTCCATTTTGGAGCAATTCATCCGGTGAGGCAAAAAAAAAATGCCCGAAGAGTTGTACGGCCCCCAGGTCGCCATCATTACCAGTCGTATGCGTAAGTAGACTACCTGCAAGTTGCAGGTGTACCCTGGTACCCGCAGGTACCCGACGGCCCCTCCAGCTGCCATGTGGCGGCTCCTCTGCCCTCCACGGCCCCCTGCACTCTACGGAACCAGCGACCAAAAACTCACAAAGAAATCCGACGTCCAAATCAAAACCGGCAAGGAATATTCCGTTTAAAGATTCCTAGCATTTGAAGATTCTGGCCGAAAGAATATACTGGTGCATTAAGGAATATTCCGATCTACTTTTCGGCAAGGAGATTTTTTTTTGGTGATGGGCCACAGGCCATCAAATTTTACCCCATTGATTGCTGACATCAACATTTTCAAACAAAAATTGCCCCCCTCACTGTTGGGCTTTTTGATTTTGCAGTCCAACTTTGAAGCTCCATAACTTGGTCATTTTGGCTCCTTTTTTCGAGAATGGTTTTTTGATTTGGGTTAATTTTTCATTCTCTTTGTAGTGGTGCAATCAGTTTTTGGTTTTGGCTTCTGGTTTTTCTAGAAATTCTAGATTCTCACAGGTGTTGCTGCTTTGTCCTCATTTTGGAAACTTTGGGAGCTCATAACTTGCTCCTACGGTAACATTTTTGGGTGCCATTTTTTTGAAAGAGCATAATTTTTTGGGTACTTCTCAGTGGTATGATTAGATTGATCTCATTTTGTACCAAAAATTGTACTTGAATATGTGGCCTATTTTGGCAATTTGCATGTACCAAAATCAAAGTCCACTTTGCTATTTTTGGCAGTGGCAATTGTAAATGCACTAAGTATAAAGTGCCAAATCAAATATTTCTTGGGGGGTACTTTGATTGAGTCAATTTGGGGGGGGTGTCTTTTGTGTGATCGTGCCTATTTTGTGCTCTTACATTCCATCATGGGTTCATCTAAAGTTCCACTCTTAACTACACATAATTATGCTACATGGAAAGTATGTGCATGGAGTAAACTAATGGAAAAAGGTTTAATTTACTACATTGATGGAACCATAATTGCACCTGCAGATCCTAAGGTAGATGAAACTACATATATGGATTGCCTCACTAAAAATTCTATGGCATTGGGTACACTTAGAAAGTTCATTTCAGATGATCTCATTTTTCATGTTGATAAATGTACTTCAGCCAATGAATCTTGGGATAATCTTGCTACTTTGTATGGCAAGGTTGATAAGGTTAAGGGATACAAACTTGAAAATGATCTCCTAAGCCTTGATCCTAAGAATTTTGACACTATTCAAGATTATGTCACTAAAGAAAATGAGCTAAGAGCACAACTAAAAGATTGTGGTATTGAGAAAGAGGATGATCAATTGGTCTTTAACTTTTTGGAAAATCTTCCAGCTGAGTATGCAGCCTTTGTTTCAAGTTTTCATACTCAACAATTGATAATTAGCAACTTTACATCACCATCTTTTGAGGCTCTCACAGATCCTTTGATTCGAGAGAAAAATAAGCTTATTCAAATGAGTACTTTGAAGTCTTCAAAATCACATGCCTTGGTTGTAAAAGATGAGAAGTCTTCAAGTGGCAAACAAGTTAATAAGAACAAGTCTAAAAAGAACACACAATCCGCAAAAGAACATAAAAAATCATTTTCAAAAGAAAAATCATTTAAGAAGGAGAGGTCCTTTTGTGAATATTGCAAGAAGGATGGACATGAAGAACATTATTGTTATAAGAAGGATATTGATGAGTTGAAAAATCTTCTCAAAATAAATCAGATTGATTTGCCTTCTAGAATGTCTAAATCGCCTCCTTCTTCTTCAAAACAGTCTAAGGGAAAAGGTCTTGCTGATTTTTCATCTACATCAGGAAATAAAGGACAAGCTCTTTGTGCTTATTCAAATCCAGGATCAGGGAGATGGCTTCTAGATTCAGGAGAATCTCATCATATGGCATCTTTACAATCTATATTCTATTCATTTCAGCCTTGTTCTATGTCTCCTATCTTGATGGGAAACAATACATACATGAGTGTAATAGGGAATGGATCTATTAGTTTTGAGGACAACACTTTTCAAGATGTTTTGTGTGTTCCTCATTTGATGAACAATATTATTTCCTTATATCAGATTACACATGGTGGAGATGGGAGAAGTGTGGAGTTCACACCTAATTCAGTCATCATTCGAGACTTGGAGAGTAGAGAGATCATTGCTATTGGGGTGGTTGATCATTCATTTTGGTTGTATACCTTTACAGATTTTGCTTCTGATGATTACATTGTTCCTTCGGCTGTTGATCACACTTCTAGTGTGAACCATGATTTAGAGGATACATTTGGCTACTTGAACTTGGGAGTTCTCACATCAAATCCAGTACTTGAGCCATGCATTTCATCTCCTCCATCTACTGTTGTAGTTGATGATGCTTGTGATTCCATAGTTTGGGTTCCTTGTGATTCAATGTAGCAGGACATACATTGTCTTCTAGATATGTCTACTTTGGATGGCTTCTTGACAGGTATTTCATAGACTTGTTTGTGGAGTCTCATCTTGCAGATTTGGGGGACACCATTTATGAAATTCATCTTCTCTTTGATGGAGATTCTCCTTCTTCAGTTGTTGCGAGGGAACACTTTGACCCTCTTGTTCATTCTCTACATGATCATTCCTTGCAGTTTGACATGAGTGTGGATACTTTTGGACAGCATTTGGAGGACGCTTCTTTGTCTTTAGAGGGGATATACTTGTCTTTGGATTGTGCTCTACATTCATCTCTACTAGATGTTGGATTGTACTCTTCAGCAGTGTGGCCTAGAACACCTGTTTGGAGTGTGTCAGCTTTCGGCATTGACATGGAGACACTTGACCATGCTTCAGAGACATCATACATCTTGCATACATTCTTGGTTTTGTTGCTTCCTAAGGGGAGGAATGTTGTTCAGGGAGATTGGATCATCTTCAACATTCAATGTCGAGCTTCTACCATCATTGTAGGAGACTCAACATTGAGGGGGGGCTGCCTTGTCTCTCTTCTACTTCTCTCTTATGGGGGGTTTTTTTTCCTCACATGGGTTTTTTACCTTCTCATGCATCATTGAGAGCATTTCTATTTTTTATTTCATCTCTCTTTTGGGGAGGAGTTTTTCCCCACTGGGTTTTCTCATTTTCTCTGTTTGTGAGAGATTGTATTGCATTTGTACATAGGTACCTAACATTGCCTAGTTGTTAGGACCCATCTTGCATTGTTTTCTTTTGTTTACATTCTCCCCAAGTTGCACCTAAGGGGGGGTGTTGGTGTAATTAAATGTTTTGTACCTTGTCCTAGGTCATAATTACACCTTAGTTAGGTTTACTTAGGGACCACATAGGAGTTGTTGGAGAATTTCCACCTTTGGTGGACTTATCTTTTTATTACTTTATCACCTCCACCTTTCATGGACATATCATGTGATTAGGTTTCCACCTTTTGTGGGTGATCCACTATTTGTGGTGGTTATCACATTATCACTTTCCACTTTAGGTGGAGTGGTAGCTTTTCATTGTTGTCTCATGTCATAAGATTACGACACTTGTCATTATCTTATGCACTCCTATGTACTCACCTTGGCTATATAACCAAGGGGTCTCTACTACATTTGTACACACATTGAAGCATATCATATCAATTGACATTGAATACAGTTTATTCTTGTCGCATTATTTTCTCTGTTCTTTGTGCTTTCCATTTGGTCCATAGATCTTGGCATCCATAGCCAATTCTAACATGGCATTAGAGCATGTTTGATTCTATCATAAGACAATTATTTTCATTTTCTAAATCATTGCATAACTTGGGTAGATTATTTTTTATTTTGCAAACATTTAAAACCCTTCATTGTTACAACACATTGAACAATCCAAAAACTTACAAAACAACAAAAAAATTAATTCTAAAGTTGGGTTTGCAAGCTACCACACAGTTAGTTCCTATCTCTAGTACTTCTAAAATCAAAATCTTATAAAAATCCTTGATAGGACCCAAACGCCTCAAGGTGTCTCGATCCTTAATAAACCTATCTGATATCTTCAAAACA
Organism: Sequoiadendron giganteum; assembly: GCA_007115665.2. Taxonomy (NCBI): domain Eukaryota; kingdom Viridiplantae; phylum Streptophyta; class Pinopsida; order Cupressales; family Cupressaceae; genus Sequoiadendron; species Sequoiadendron giganteum. Next base: position 79,326,121 of record CM021105.1, read on the forward strand.
TATTTATACCTATTTATAGTTTCATATTTGAAACCTGGTTTCCAAATTTTTGCTTGCATCTAGTCTCTTAGTTTGATTTTAGTCCTAGTTTTCTTTAACACACATAACCCTAGATTACAATTAAAATTTAATGATTAATCTTGGGAAAATCATAGTCATCTAATCATGTTAGATCTCTTTCCACAAGCGCATTATATATTTACCAATCCCTTTAGTTGTGATGACTTTGACATGTTAGATGATTCCCTTGAGGAATTCATCTCACCTAGATCATCTACTAAGGCTTCTAAAATTCCAACAAATGCAATCATTGATACTCATGATAATGATAGGAGCTATTCACATACTATTCATCCTAATTGCGAGGTTATCTTAAGACAAGAAAATGAAATCATCAACGCATTTCTTAATATCACTTTGCCTAGTCTTCATTCATCTCCCAAAATCCTCCCTACTTGTGAGAACACTTTGGTGCAAGAGGATGAAATCATGGACCATCATGACAATCATAGTTGTTCTTCTCTCAATACCTCAGCCACTTATGGAGAAGGTACCATATTATTATAAGATCCAATTATTGAGTGTGATGAAAATATTTTATGTTTCTCTCCCAATAATTCTCCTACTAGGGAAGATATTATGGTGTCAGAGGATGAATTTATTGATACATTTATTTCAACAGACAATAAGACAAATGGCATAGATGAATATGTTAAGCTAACATTAGATCCCCCCTCAATAGAAGGTCATTAAAAATTAGTTAACTCAGTTGAGGTTATGAACACATAAGTGACAATTGGATCTCCTTTAGTTAGTGAACCTCCTAAGCCACCTCCTATTAGAAAACCTCCTAAACCTCCAAGAGCTATCTTAAACTTTTCAAGACAACTCACTAGTAGGAATGTGTCACAACAACCAAGTTATCACATAGTTTCTCATACATAATATTCCTCAACATAGTGGTAAAGAGTATGATCTTGTTGAGAAACTTCGTTGTACTCCAACAAACATCTCCCTTTTGGATTTGATTCAAACATCACCTACATACAATAGGGTTCTCGAAGAGATTTTACAAAATATTGATGTCTCATATTTTGTTAGACCGAATGGTGTAGTTACCTTATTTGATTGTATGCAAGTGATGAAGTAAGATATTACATTCCCTCAACATGAATTATCCTTGCTTGAGATCCAAAATAAACGTGAGGCCTTAATGATAAAGGGGATCATTAATGAGACTACAGTTAGGTGTACTCTCATAGACAATGGAGAAGGTCTTAATGTTTGTAGCATTGATTTGACACCTTTTTTTAAAGAGGAGACTCAAATCTCACCCTGAAATTCCAATGATTCCAACACAAATGATTCATCTTCAAACACATTTTTTAGGGCTGATTGGGGTGCATTAGATTTTACACCCTCCTTTATGGGAGAGTATAAAATCTCACAATATAAACCAAAATAATCTTGTGTTTCATTTTATCAACTTGGTTCTACATCAATAACATCACCCCATGGTGGTGATGGGGGCTCTTCAATTCTCGTCCCTCATAAGAGGAAGGTGCTTAAATTTGAAAAACTTAAAAAGGATTTGCATGCTCGTAAAGAATAAAATCCTTCTTAGAAGAATACAACCTCTTCATTTTAGTTTGAATCATATTATGGTATTGGATAAAGAAAATAAATAAGCATGGATGTAATAAAAAAAAAGAAACAAAATGATAGGGATCAAGAATTCTATACCATAATTTTCCAAGTAGGGTCTAGGTTTCCAACATTCCTTGTCATCTTCACCTAATTATTTATCATCTATTGTATGTATGGCATATTGTGATAAGAAAAAAAATGTTTTCTTCACAAGATAAATAAATATTCCCTACAATTGATCAAGAGAATATCTTGTCAAGGCTTCTCAAAGCTCGCTTGATATCTCTCCCTCCAAAAGCATGAAAGAAATTTTACAACAAAAACTCCTTTTGTGCATATCATCAAGTGCATGGTCATTCTACCAATTAATTTCAGGCCATGAGAAATAAAATGCATTTTAATGATTGTGGTACTCTTCCATGTATTGATGCACCTAATTCCTCTAAACAATAATGATCTTCATTCTACTGTGTTTCTCATCACTATATGGCATTAGTAGCTTTATGTGTTCTTCTCATTGCCATTCATGGTGGTACAATCACAAATGCAACCATATTTTCCATGGAAGCAACATGATATTCCTTGGTGTATTTTTTCTTGTCTCTACACTTGAGGGGCAAGCATAACTAGTTTTGGGAGGCATGCATTCTTTTCAAGGATCCCCCCTTCCCCTATTTCTCTTTAAAATACCAACATAGCAAGTATGTTGACATTTTAAGGGGATGCATACATTCCTTCACTCATTATTTGCATAGTAAATGCTCCCTTCTTAGTGATGATAGCATACGTCTCCTAGGAAGTGTGGCCTAGTCAACCAAAGTGTGGCCTTAATCCATGTGACATGTCTCCTCTATGGTGATATTAGGCTTCATGTCCCATAAGAGTTTGATTTTATTGGCATATGACATTCTCATTGGTGGAAACACTATAACTAGTGTTCTCTAAGGTGTGATTTTCTATTCCTCGACTAGTCCTCTCTTGGTGGTGATGTCATGTTTGATGTTCCCTAAGGTGTGATCTTCATGTATTGAGCAATGTACCTTTTTTGTTTAAGCACCTTTTGTGGTGGTTTTGTTACAACATACTTTGAGTTTTTACTCTTGTCTTCATATGTGTCCCCTATGATGTTAAACCTTGGCATTTTTACTCCACTTTATTCACGAGAGTTGAACTTAGTGTACCATTGACATAACATCTTGATCATTTTGTGGCATCTTATCAAGGTTATTAGGGATTATAACTCTTTGTATGGTTGTCATGGACACACCTTGTAGATCTAGTGTATGCTTCTTATTTTGTCACCCTGTTATGCATATACCTAGTAGACCTATTTTGTTTCTCATCCTTGTCTTCAAGGCTCACCTAGTAAGAAGTAGTCCTCGCTAGCCCTTGTGCCTTCCTATTTGTGATTCACCTAGGAAATATTAGACTTTGTTATGGTGTGAGTCATGAACGCCTTTTAACATGGTCACCTAGCATAACATAAATTGCTTTCCAGTGGAGCCATGTGTTTCATATGTGATTTTACATCCTTGCGAGAGCATAGTTTTGTTTAGATAACACATTCAATAGATGATGTTTCGTATTTGAGACAATTTAAGACCGAGGTCTCTTTTCCTTACCGACTTGAATCTTTTAGTACTTTGTGTTTTTTTATGTCTCTTTGGTGTGTCTTCTTCATGTTTACGTCATTTCTACATTGTGTTTGTTTTCATTTCATCATCATCTTTATGTTCCATCATGCCATGTTTGTTCATTGTGTTCACTTCATTTTTCTCGACATATATTGTTTGTGTATGTTTTATTGCTACATATCTTACATGCATGTGTGTTCTTGTGTTTGTGTTGGTTTTTCATGGGATCTTGGATCCTGGGGGCTTGTTCACTCCCCCTATATCCTTTTGTCATCCTATCTCTTCAATATTTGTAAAATTAGACCCCTCTTGACATATATTTCTACTTTAGTGTAATTCTGAGCGTAAGATCATACTCTCACTAAAGTGGGGGCTAAATATAGCATAGGAAATTGTCACCCTTAAAAAATTTACACTATGTTTTCCTCCTAAATTAATAATCCTAATTGACCCCATAATGTCCTAAAATTATGTATTCCAAAGGCCATTTGTATCATTTTTCAATAAATTGCAAGCATTGAATAAATGCATCCAACTTATATGTTGTTCCTGACATTTAGTGTCTTGGAAATTTGGGTCAATACCCATACACCCTTGGGCGTATGGGTCCCCCTTCTTAGCCAAGACCTATTCTGGACATGTTGTTGGCAGTATTTTAACATTCAAATTTCAAATTTCAAGTGTCAGATTTTGGGATCTAAATTTTAGGAAATTAGATAAATGCCTATAAATACCTAGTCTTTTCACCATTTGAAACTAGAATAAAAGAAGATAGTGAAAGAGAACAAGATCAAGGTGAACATTAAGAACGTTCAAGAGAAAATCAAGAGTAGCATTTTAGAGCTTTATTGCAGCAATTCAAGATCCAAGCATCATGTCAAAGTGTATGTGAGTTCATGTGTTCATGTTACCATGGTTTTGTGAAAGATAACCCTTAGGTATCCAAAGCATTCAAGCATTCAAAAAAGAAAGATCCAAATCCTTGAGGTGATGTGCATGACTTCAGTCCTTCAAGGAATCCATTGAAGGGTGATGAGCTACAACACTTTGTGATTCCATCATTTCTTCCTTTCAATTATCATTTCTATCATTGGAATTTCCATTGTAGAAGTGGAAACACTTACACAGGGTTTGATTAAGGCAAGCCCCTAAAATGGCCCAACATTTCCTCTCTTTGTGAATGTGTAGATCCTAGGTTGAAGAGGATTGAAGGAATATTGAAGAAAAATTCTGCATTATTGCACTCAAAGCCCTAAAAGTTTTCAAATCATGAAAAATTAGTTACAAAAGTATCCGATAGTGTTTTGATAACTTTGCAAGTGAAAATAGAAGCTCAGATCAAACACTAGAGGACCCTAAAAGCAGTTTGGGACACCCCTACAAAGACCTTGATGCCCTAGGGCATTAAAGTCCTTGTAAACACATCAAGACCAATTTTTTTGAGAAGGTTTGCTATCCTCTACACTTTCCAAATCTACCAAAAGATTATTTATGTTTGTCAGATCTCGAGATCTTGCATTTTTCATATTAGGTCATATAGTTCAATTAGTTTAATTGTAGAAAATCATTTCCAGTCCAATTTCAAGGCGATAAGAAGTGTGGATCCAAGATAGTTAAACTACTCACCTTGTTGATCCATATTCTAATTTAACTTAGAAAAAGGACCATAAAGCAACCCTAGGTTTACACACTAAACACATTGGATTCCCTTTTTCTACATTACAACAAGCCACAAAGTGAATTGCATTGGACAATGGTGTTAGCTATTTTTCTAAGCATATAGTGTCTAATAATTATAGTATAAAGGATTTATGCTATTTCTTAATAATATTGTAGTTAATCTCATATCTTACTAGCATTAAAGAGGTGTAGTAGATAGATTTTTCTATCAATATCATCTATTTGGGTGAACATGACCAGAATTGAACAATCAGTAGCCAATTTTTTAAGTCAAAATGTCTCCTTTCAACATGATCTAGGTGGATATAAGGAGTCCAAGGTGGGTTCTTCATCTTCTAAAATGAAACTTGGATCTTAGTATTATATAGAGAAAGAATGGAGGTGTATGGAATTATAGGAATACTCCAATATGAATTATCTCATGAAGTTAACTCTTTCTAGGAACATTTTCAATTGTTTGATACTACAATGGGTGGCCATGTTGAGGATGGATTTGATCTTTACAAGATTAAATTCAATAATTAAACATGTAAGAATATAAATCTAGTAATTTTTCCAATATGGTAATGTTTAAACCGAAATTCTTGAGATTCATACTTATATGGAACTCATAAAATCACTTGAATATTATTCTCAAATTGTGATTGTGGTAATATCTTTTGCTAAATTTCTCTAACAACTCATCTACATAAGACTCCACAATCTTGAAGATGAGATCATGAAAACATGTGCCATGATGTACTAAAAATGGCATGAGAATTATTCAAACCAAAAGACATCATGAAATACCATAAATTACATTAAAGGTAGTAAATGTTGTGTAATTTATTACATGCAATAATTATCTGGTTGTGTTGATAGAATTCATCAATGAGGTAAACCACATCAAACCCTACTCTAGAGATAATAATAAATTTAATGGAGGGAATGGAAAATTTGTCCTTAGAACAAGTCAAGTTGAGGTTGTAAAAAATTGATAAAAACATGAACCTTCATGCTCTTATTGAGGATTGAGACTATGTTGGAAGCACAATAGGAAAACTCACTACTTTGACAAATTTAAGGCATGCCAGTTTCTCAGTTTCTTCTTAAATAAACTAACAAATTTAAATGGTCATAGGTGCTAATTTTGGTGGATGTGCCTTGTACCAAAACTAGTCACAAGACCACAATAGAGAGGTCCATGTTAAACATGTTTGAATATTCCAAAGAAAATATGCTCATGAATATGTGATGAACCATAATGATCCAAACTTGCTCAAAGTTAGATAAGCTAGTACCAATCATAACGATCTTGGATTTTGAAGTTGTGCTCAAGTTCACATTGATGATATTATTAAGCACCATGAAGTTTCTCTCCTCAAAGGAATTAAGATTAGAGAATAGATCTTCTTTGAGGCTCACATATTCCACAATAGAGACACCTCAACTAATGGAGGATAATGAGTTCATTGATAAGTAGCATCAATTAGATCTTCAAGACTAAAGAAGGAAAGAAAGGAAGGTATTTTTGTGAGGAATCTTCATAAGCTTCTTATAATATTTACAATCCTCAAAGAGAGACTACTCCTTGAGGTGTATTAAGAAAAATTCAGGTAGGTTATATTGGGTAGAGAAATGTTGAGTAGAGGCACTCAATCACCAACATAGGCCTTAAAGACCCATGAGCAAAAGTGGGAGTGACACTTAAAGAAAGAGGGTGCACAAAGAAGTCCCCTAAGAGTGAGGTCTTGCAAGAGGCTCTGCATATAGGCAACACAAGCCTTTTTACATGCTCTAAAATGAATTGATATTGTTAGACGGACAAAGACTTGCCTATACTTAGTAATGTAAAAAATGCCATCCTTTATAAGACAAAACTTATTTAAGAAGTTAAGGATAAACTACCAAGGCCACATCCTTGGAGTTGGCATAAACATATATATAATTTAAAAATCATTCTCAATAAAAATTATTATCTCCAATAGATATTAATTAGTAATAAATTTAAACCAAATGCCCATTATAATTGCTAATGTCTAACTATTTTGAATGCCTACCTAAGCTTAATGCAAAATAATTTTGGGATTTTTTTAAGAGGGGGAAGAGACTCAGACACCTCACATAAATAATCAACACATTCTCATGCTAACTATTCAAAACAACATATTTTAGTTCCAATAATACAATCTTATTGTCATAAACAAACAAATTTATCAATTGACCTATCGATTCATACATAAAGTATTTCAGCTTTCATTCAATTTTATTTAAATTTTAATTAATTTTACAATTTACTAGCTCCTTAAACTCTTTCTTAAAAAAAATCTCAACAATCTAAACTTAATACAAAACAAATTTGAAAATTTTATCAATAATCTCATTGCATAGTTGTAGAGAATAATTTGTCTCCTTTAATGGAAAAATCATTCAAATAATTGTTTTTAATCCAAAATAGATGCTACCCACGAAGAATCACAATTTTATTGGAATGATCACACTCTTGAGATCGAGACTACATCACCATCTTCAGTTATTCCTGATCAGTTTGGCATTGCCACATCTTTGGTCCCTATTGATTTAGTGTAACAAGACATTCATCTTCTAGACATAACTACTTGGGATTCCTATATTGTAGACATACCATCCTTGTTTGTAGAGCCTCATATTGTAGATATGGAGAATTAATTTGAGGACATTCATATCCTCTTTGTTGAGATTCATGTCACTGTTGTTGTCCCACCATCTTCATCGCCTTTGCAAATTGTTCTACATCAGTCTTCACTAGTTTCTAGATTGACATCATCTCTTTCCAACATGTGGACACGCGAACACTTTTCAAAGGCACACATCATTTCGATTTGGATTCTTGATTCACCCATCTTTTTGGATTGGCTTCTCCAATCACTAGTGGATCTATTTCTTCCTAAAGGGAGAAATGTTGTTTGCAAGTGGTGGATCATATTATGTCTTCGAGAATTCCTCATTAGCACAAGAGATACTTCTTTATGGAGGATTCATATCCTTAATTTATCTCTCCTATTGGGGTGACATCTATTGTACTTGTGTGAGAAAAATAGTCCTTGGGGGGTCGCATTGAGTCCTCCTTCTATCCTTCTTTCATGGTATAGTTATTTCATTTTCTCTCTTTTAGAGAGGATTTTTTCCCATGTGATTTTCTCATTTTCTCTAGTTATGAGAGTTACATTTATCTGTACATGGGTACCTCGTCAAGACTTGTATTTGAGACCCATCCATGCATCCATCATTGCATTCTTCATTGAGGTTTTTTAGCTTCTCCCTAAGTTGATCTTAAGGGGAAATGTTGGAGTAATTAGGACTTCATTTGATAATTAATTAATCATTAATTAGTTATTAAGTCCCTTATTACTTTATTCACTTTTAAGCTAAACTTAGGAGTGTTTTTTTATTAATTAGATTGAGCTAAATATAGCTCAAGTTGTCTCATTGCATGATATTAAGACACTTGTCACAATCTAATGTAATTTCCATCTAGGGTTTTCCTTTTTATGCTTTTATAAGTTTTCACATTCATTGTAATCATTAAATTTTGAATAATTTGGATTAATAGATTACACTTATCACTTGCTCTTTTGGATCAATCTTTTATTTCTTGGTTGCATAGAAAATTAGTTTCTTTGATCTCTCATTTGTGATAGGTGTTTTGGCTGTAGGGATTTCTAGGAGTTGTGGGGTTCAATCATCAACTCCAACAACAGTTAGACTTCCACAAGTTGAAACACTTAGTCAAATGTAGCCCTTTTGAATCAACTCTTAAAACTACCATTTGAAATAAAAATTCTCCAAGTATTATCAACTATATAATGACTCATTCCATAGCAATGTATTCAAGAGATATCAATCAAAATATACACCTAGCAATTTAGAATTATACCTATTGGTGAAACAAATTTATCTTTATATGTTGGTTACAAAGGACATAAATGGTTGTGGAAACGATAATCAATAATGATTGAGGTTGTAGGTTGTGCACAAGCTTATGAATTGTAAATTTTTTCCTTAAAATTTGTGTCACAAAATTTCAAAAAGGAAGATTGTGAAATGTAACTTTTACACCTCTTGTCAAGCTTTTAACAAATTGATAGGTGACCCTTATATTTTTAGAAAATTTGGAGGTAATGGTGAGCTCATATTTTCTCTAACATACTTCTAGAAAAATACTTATAAAAACACCTAGACCAAAGATGAAACTCATAGTTAGAAAAATGATAAATATTATATACTATGTAGTAATTTGTAATTTCTTTAACATATTAAACCTTTACCTAGAACCTTGGAAATATGACTAATTATTACTTGTTATTTTTATGCACAAAAGAATAAATTAGTAGTTCACATGGATAGAATTTATCTATCTCATTACTAATTCACAAAAAAATGCACATATATATAACCTCTTAGGTGTGTGTGAAATATTCTCAATAGGGGTGTTGCTAACTTGAAAATTAGATAGTTGTGGCATTGAAGAGGTGTTACTGCCACCTAACTATCTTCAATCAAGGAAGCACATACATGTACATATTAGATGTCTAGAATAAAACTAGTTTTCCTAAGTAAACTTAAATAAAATAGCTACAATATAAATTATTACACAAAAAAATTAAAGTTGGACAATAAATAATAGATAATGCAATGGCTTGACCACTAGGGTGGCTACAACAAATTTTGCAATGAGACACTCAAGGGTAGATATTGCATCCTTAGGAATGATACCTTGCATGATAATTTCATCAAGACCTATATTATATATTTTTTTACCATGATATTATATTAAATGAAAATGTTATAAAATAAATCTCACTCAATCTCAATACCACTCACTTTATAGGTATTTCCCTAAGCTTGATAGTGTAAATCAACTTATTGGGAAATACATTTTCAACATATCTAAGCTTTATTTGGTAGTTTTATCTCAACAAGATTTTCAATGATTAGTAAACCCCTTTTTGGCATTTGATTGATGGTTTAGAGGTCAAACTCTTGTGGGTTTTGTCAACAAGTAGCAAAGTGAGTTGGATTGGACAATGGTGTTAGCTATTTTTTCCAAGTATATAGTGTCTAATATAATTTTAGTATAAGAGAAATATGTTGGTTCTCAATAATATTGTAGTTAATCTCATATCTTAATAGAATTCAAGAGATGTAGTAGATACATCTTTTTATAATCATCTATTTGGGCCAAGATGACCAAAATTGAATAAACAATAGTCAAATTTTCAAGATAAAATGTCTCCTTTCAATAGGATCCATGTGGATAGAAGGATTCGAAGGTGGGTGCTTCATCTTCTAAAATGAAACTTGTATCTTATTATTCTATAGAGAAATAATGGAGGTGTACAAAATTATAGGAAGACTCCAATATGAACTATTTCTCGGAGTTAACTCTTCCTAAGAACAATTGTAGTTGTTTGATTCTACAATGGTGGACATGTTGAGGATCAATTTGATCTTTTCAAGATTAAATTCATATTTTAATATTATAAATATAAGGATTTTCCAACATGGTAATGTTTAAAAGAAAAATCTTGAGATTCATACTTATATGAAACTCATAAAAGCACTTGAATATTAGTCTCAATTTGAGATTATGGTAATCTCTTTTTCTAAATAACTCATCTATATAAGACTCCATAATCTTGAATATGAGGTCATGATAATATGTGTCATGATGCACTAAAAATGGCATGAGAATCCTTGAAAATAGAAGACATGGTGAAAATACCATAAATTACACTAAAGGTAGTAAATGTTGTGTAATTTATTATGTGCAATAATTATCTAGTTGTGTTGTTAGAATCCATCAATGTGGTAAACCATCTCAAAACCTACTCTAGAGATACTAATAAATTCAATGGAAGGAATGGAAAAATTATCCTTAGAACAAGTCAAGTTGAGGTTGTAAAAATTGATACAAACATGAACCTTCACGTTCTTCTTGAGGATTGGGACCATGTTGGAAACACAATAGGAAAACTTGTTACTTTGACAAATCAAGGCATGATAATTTCTCAACTTCTTCTTGAATAAGCTAATAAATTCAAATGACCATGGGGTGCTAATTTTTGTGGATGGGCCTTGCACAAAAGCTAGTCACAAGATTGTTTGAACCACAATAGAGAGGTCCATGCTAACCATGAAGTTTCTCTCCTCAAAGGACTTAATATCAAACAAGAGATCTCCTTTGAGGCTCACATAATCCACACCTCAACTAATGAAGGATAATACGTTCATTGATAAGTAGTATCAATGAGATCTTGAGGACTAAAGGAGTGGAAGGAAGGTGATTTTTGTGAGGAATATTCATAAGCTTCTTATAAGATTTGAAATCCTCAATGAGAGACTACTCCTTGAGGTGTATTAAGTAACACTCAAGTAGATTATATTGGGTAGAGAACTCTCAAGTGGAGGCACTCAATCACCAACATAGGCCTTAAAGACCCGTGATCGAAAGTGGGAGTGACACTTAAAGAAAGAGGGTACTAAATAGGTCCCCTAAGAGGTCTCAATACAAGTTCCTAACCAATTGATCTATAATTTGAATTTATTCTATATATGTTCTTTTCAAAAAAAAAGAAGAAGAAGTTAGGGTTAGAGAAAATAAAATAAAAATGAAATTATGTGCAACACAACCAATCAATCGAATCATGAGAGGAAATGTAAAGTAATTTATTTTATTAGTATAACACATAATCATTAACACAAATCAATACAATCATCTACGGAATTTCCTTGAGAATAAAAGAACATGTGCAAAATTAATGTATCACATGCAAATTCTACACATCACATTAAAAGGAGATGTGATATGACTAAAAGGGTTATTTATATGGTTAGGATAGATTTTAATATATAGTGTGAGGGTGAAGAATGTGGAGAATATAAATACCTATTCCCCACTTTATTTGATCATTTATGTGCTAACACATACCTAGTATTGACTATTTATTAATAACTATAACCATACATTAATAATTATGATTTACAAAGTATTTTCTATGTTATTACATCTCAATGTGTTGTATGAATTTTATTAATAAATCATTCATGTGTTTATTACAAGACTAATTATAATTAGTGTATTGAGTTATTGTGCATTAAGTATGTAGGATCAAACAAGTATTGTAGATAATAAGAGACATTTTGAGAATAAAGTAATGATTTTTTAGCCCAAACCAATTAAACTTATGTAGTAATAGTATCTCTCCTTATAGATAGGCTTTCCTTATCACTATAGGTTTGTGAGAACCAATGAAATTTTCTAGTTTATATTATTATGTATTTTTAGTAGTTTTACCTTCTATATGAGCTTTTAATACTTTCCACACTTCTTGAAGTGACTAGAATTTTCATGCCCTTGATATAATTTAATTTAAATGGATGTGGTAATTAATTACCATTAGTGATTTTAGTCGATTTGAGTATTTCTTATAGATAAATTTGATATTCTTTTTTATTAAGATATACTTTGAGCATATTGAGATCCTTTGGAGCTTCCTTTTGGGCCCAAGTAGATTTTAGATATTTTTAGATATTTTGGGGTGTTAGGATTAAGGTGCCATCAACTTGGTAAATTCTATGTTATTTAATTTGTTATAACATCCTTGTCAAGGTGTCTCTAGGTTCCTACAGTGTTGGTGAGAATTTTTTTATAGAAATATTCCACCTATAGTTTTTAAATGCATTCATAATGGATGAAGAGGTCCATCAACAATAATAACTAATTACTTGTGACTAAATAAATTATCTCCTCATGTTGGCCATTTGGAAAGGAGGGAAAGGTGACTCTTCGTATTCTATACAAGGAGTGTTAACTTCTCCAAGTTGGTTACTTAGAAAGGAGGGATGTCTCTTGGGATGCCAAAATTAATAACTCAAGAACCATACAAATAAAACATATATTTGCATGGAGAATTTTGGAGAATGTCAAGATCAAAGAGCATGAAACAAACTTCCAAAAGTGAAAAATAAAAGCACAATCATATGTCTATCAATATACAAAATGAGAGTGTAAAATACAATTAGAAATCATTGCATATATAGTCAAGCTAGATGAGGTAGAAAGGTAGGATAGATCAACTAAGTAACCCTCCAAATATGGGACACTTGTGAGCTCATTTGACAAGTGTGTGAGAAAGTGTCAATAGATGTCTCAAGTAATGAGGAAACATGTTTCAATGCTATATATGACTTTTTGAAAAGGAAATGCATGATTATATATAATGGTGAAATCAACAATGGAGGATAAATGAGAGGATTTCCCGAGGATCAAGGAGATAATGGAAGGTTGATACATTTTTTGTCCAATATGAAGGGATAAGGTGCAGCTATTAAATTTGATAAGTGGTTGCAACCATGAGAGACATACGAGACTTGTGCACTTAGAAGCCCTTCAATTTTTGGTTTGATGGAGAGCACATTGGAACCATAAGGACAAGTGTTATTAGGTTTCCTTTATTCTTGGGATGGGTAGAGGGAATATAGCCTTAATTAAATAATGTTAATATGTAATCATTTTAGCCATGTGTGAGGTTGAAAATAGGTGCAAATAGTAATAATTTATTTATTTATGTGAGATGAGATGGAAAATGGGGATTAATTAAATAATAAGATTATTTAATTAAGTGGGATACTTTAGGTGAAGGGGACTTGGTCACTATACTTGATTATATGTTTTATTTGTATCTCATAGATGTAATTGCAATGTATAATGTCAAGTGGAGAATGTTAGGATAGGTGACATTATAATTTCTATCCTAATTTGATTTATGTGTCTCCACGTTCTTTGTAAAGTGTTCTAGGGGACATGAGGGATAACATATTTATTATTTATTTTCTTATGATAAATTGTAATTGCATTCAAAGAGGTGGACCCATTACAATGACAGTTACAGAGCATTTTGGAGGCATATTCATCTTGGGTTTCTAACTTTGTGGGTGGGGACCACTTTAGTGTGCATGTCCTTGCATGTTAATTGCATGTTTTACATGCTCTTGCATGGTTAGGAATCTAGGTTTGTATGTTTGTGCATTTTCATGCATGTAGCCATTAGAGAGTTATGGAGCACTTGGATTTGACCAATTGTGATTGGTTGTGGGTTAGGTTCCCATGTGAAGGCCATATGATAATTTAATATTGTATTTCATGTTTATGGGTTATCCACTAAGGGGGGCATGGGTTTTTCTAGGTGGTTTTTCTTGTTGTTTTGGGATATTATTTGTGGTATTCTCTCCCACAAAATTCTATATATTGGAGCCTTGAGATGGTGGTTTAATATGAGTTCTTTGCAGGTTGTTAGAGCAACAAAGTGTTGCCGAATTACAAAGAGGATTGTTGTATTGATGTACTTCCTTGAATATTAATACAAACATTGGATCTCTTTGGGTGTGGAGTTTTTTTCTTGCAAGGATTTCTACATGTATATCTTGTGTCACTTGTGTTGATGACCTGTGGTATTGCAGATTTTTCTTTCATTGTTGCAATTGTTAGTCACTTAATAATTTTATGGTAATCTTGCAAACATAATTTCAGATTTACAACCACTTTATTAAGTTCATATTTCTGCAAGTTATACCTTGATTTCCAAAAAAATCTTGGATAAATCTCCTATTCATTTCTTCTACATCAACCATCTCTTTATTCTTTTGATTATCAACTTCAGTCATTCCTAAAAGAGGATTATTAGAAAGCTCTTTATTTTTCTCCTTCTGCAAATACCTATTTTCCATTTCACTTGGTTGCATTAACAAACCCTTAGGTTGGCAAGATCATAGCTTTGATACCATTGTAAGATTAAGGGTCTTGAAGAACATGTTAAGGGTATAGTTAAGGAATTCTCACTCACAACCTTGCAAGAAGCAGTCAAAAGGAGCTTACAACTTGAGGTTTCTATGCCCAAGAAATATGATTCTCATCAATCCAAGCCACCTATTCCATGGAAAATGAAATGTAAAAATGTGGTGACTCTAAGATTAGTGTCCATAACCTAAGGTCATTTCCACATTTTTATAAATCTCATTGGGATATAAATAAACAAGGTGAATTGATTAACTATCAACCTGAATGGTGAGCCAACCAGACTTGGATCTATATCCTAAGGGGGATTGAAATGGATTGGAGTGGATAAGAAATATTTTGAAATGATTAAACTAATGATCATATATGCCCTAATACATAAAATGAAAGGTCTCAAAAATTAGAAAACTAAAACAGTCAAGTTTCAACAAAACTGGAGACTGCAGAGGACAACAAACCTACCCAAAAAAATTGGTTTTGAGGGGCCTACAAGGACTCATTCGCCCGTGAGAAAATGGGTCTTTATATAGGGGTTTTGGTCAGATTTTTGGGTTCTTTGGTACAAGATCTGAGCTTTCATTTACCACTAGTCCAATTTTTGGAATGTCAAAAATAAATTTTGCAACTTAGTTTTTATGGCTTGACAACAATAATGACAATAAATGGAACAATGCAATATTTCTCTTCAAGATCTCTTCAATCCTTCTTCAACCCGTAACCTCCAAATACACAAAGAGGGAGAAAATTTCATTTTGTTTGTATGGTAGGTTTACCTTTGTCAAACCATAGTTTGGTAATTAAACCTTGATATAAAGGCAATGAAAAGGAAGGAAATGATTAATGAACAATGCTTGCTAAAATTCACCACCCTTCAATGGCTTCCCTTAGAGGACTAAATTCAAACACATCTCTCCAAAGGCATTAGATATTGCTTTTATTGACTAATTTGGATACTTGAAATGCTTGGATTCTTGAGGATCAACAATGCATATTAGCCTTCACAAGATGAACACACATAAACTAGGACATGATGTTAGCATCTTGATTGTTGTAACAAATGACTGATAAATCTGCTCTTGAATGCTCTTGACAATAATATTTTCTTCTCAAATGTTGCTTCTTAAGTGTTATATTTCAAATGATAAAAAGACTGTATTTATAGGTGTTTATCCAATTTCTCAAAAATTAGATTCCAAAAGCCAACACTTACAATTTGACTTTGAATCATTAAAATGTTGTCAAAAACATATTTTTAAATGGGTTTTGGCACTTAAAGGGGACCCATTTTCCCATGGGTTAATGGGTCTTGGCCTATAAGTCCAAGATAAACATATTCCATGGTGTTTTAATTATTGATTACATTTATTTAATTTCAGTTCTCCTTTCAGAAAACAAGAAAAATAAGGCTTTGGAATGCATAATTTGGCAAATTACGAGCTTAATTAAGTCCAATAAATTAAGGAACCCAAACATAGTATGAAATTGTTAAGTTATACAATTTCCTACATTAAATTTAGCCCCAAATTTAGTGAGAGTATGATCTTACACTTAGAATCACACTAAAGTAGATAAATATGTGTCAAGAGGGATCGAAGTGCATAAATGTTAGAAAGATATAATGAAAAAGGATCAAGGGAGATGATCAAGCCCCCAGGATCTAAGATCCCATGGTAAACCAACATAAGGACAAAGGACACACATGCATATAATATATGTGCAACAAGACAAGATACACAAGCACACAATTTCAAAGCCAATACATAAAAGAAAAGAAAAGGATGGATCAAGCCTCAGGTGTTTGTCCAAAAGGATGGATCAATCCTTAGTTGTTTATCCATAAAATATGCTCACAAGGGCTAGTGAAGTATGATATACACTAGGTGAGCCCCCAAAATGATCATTTTTTCACAAGGCTAGCAAGTTGTATTATGCTAGACAATCATAGAATAGAATTGTGTCACAAGGCTAGCAAGTTGCATTATGCTAGACACTTGTGGAATATATGACAAGGTTTAAATTGAAAAAAAAGGTAAATAATCAAGATAATCAAAGGGGTTTTACTTAATGCATGAAATTTCGCACCTTAGGGAACATCACACTTGACATTACAACCAAGAGAGGACTAGTCAAGGAATAAACTATCATACCTTAGGGAATGCTAGCCATAACATTTCCACCAAGGAGAAAATCATATGTCAAGAAAGGTCACACTCTTTGTAGAACATTAAGCTAAATGTCACCACAAAGAAGACACATCACATAGATCAAGAGATGTATGCTATCGTCATTAAGAAGGGAACAAAAAAACAATGAGTGGGGGACTATATATCCCCCCTTAAAATGTCAACATACTTGCTATGTTGATATTTTAAGGAGAAATATGGGAAGAGGGGATCCTTGAAAAGAATGTATGCCTCCCAAAACTAGTTCTCCTTGCCCCCCAAGCATAGATACAAGGACAACCACACCAAGGACTATCATGTTTCTTCCATGAAAAATATGGTTACACTTAAGATTGTACCACCATGAATTGACAATGAGCATAACACATAAATCTACCAATACCACATAGTGATGAGACACATGATAGGATAAAAATCATTATTGGTAAGAGGAATTAGGTGTATTAACACAAGGAAGAGCACCACAATCCTTAAGATGTTGAATTTTATTACTCAAGGCTAGACCTTCATTGGTTGAATGAAAATGCACAACATGAGCTTTTGTTGTAGAATTTATTTCATGTTCTTGGAGGGAGAGATATCAAGCAGGCTTGGAGAAGCCTCAACAAGGTACTCTCTTGATCAATAGTATAAGATATTCCTTTCTTTTATGAAAAAAGATATTTCTTGCTTACTAGAAGGTGTCATATATACATAAGACTCTTTAAGTTTGGATTGTGAGATTTTGTACTCTCCCAAAAAGGAGGTTGTAAAATCTAATGAACCCCAATCTTCACTAAGGAATTGTTCTAGGAGTGTTTTGCGTGATGATATTGACATTAAGCGAAGGTTTCTTTGATTCTTTCATTTTTTCAAAGGACAATAACCAATACCTCTTGTTTTTTCTTGTGTGCTAGGTTCAATAGGGACACATATACCTTGTTCTTTAACATCACATCCTTTTCCATTATAGCCAAGTTGTTTCAAAAGTTTGTAACCTCTTTCCATAAAGTGCTTTCATTTCTTTTGAGGAAGGAGGTTTGTCATGATCACTTTTGTCATATGTAGATGTATAATTTTTGTTTTCCTCTTCTTTACTAAAATTTTTGGACTCACATGGTTTTGATGACTCATATTATGTTGATATTATGGTAGATTCATTCTCTTTCTTGATTTGTGTGTAATATTTTATTCTCTCATGAATGTAGGTTTAAAATCTAAGGAACCCTAATCATCTTCCATCAACTTTGTCATAAATGACAAACAATAATACTTTTCTTCTTTATGAAAAGGTTCCACTTTTGTAGTTGGTGTCAATGTTCTAAGAGGATTTGCATTCTTGTTTCATTTTTTAAACAACTCTTAGGTTGAGGATCAACTTGTACCATGTAAACCTTGTTCTTGTAAGTGTATTTCAGTAAACGATGTAATGTTGAAGGCACTGCATTAATTGCATGAATCCATGGTCTACCCAAGAGAATATTATATGAAATATCATTGGGCATGACATGGATAGGATTTTGTAAAGTAACCCTACCAAATTTAATAGGCAATTTTATTATGTACCAAGCAATTGTTTTCCCACATTGTCAAAACCATAGATGGACAAGTTATTTGGTTGAATTTTAGTCTTATCCACTCTAATTTTATCCAAAATATTTACACTACAAACAGTGAGTGTCAAACCATTATCAATAAGAGTACACTTAATGCTATACCCATTAGTGATAGCCACTATCATCAAAGCATAATTTTATTTTTGTGTTTCCAAAGGAGGCAATTCACTTTGATGAAAGACAATGTCCAAATCGAGTGAATTTATATTCTCAATCAAAGTTATCACATCATTGGGTTACACACTAAGATGGATAACATTTTTTTTTAAAGAATTTTGAAGCATTCTGTGGTAAATAGGTGATTCTTAAATCAAATCCCAAAGAGAGATCATAGCAAGAGTGTTTGTGAAGTTGTTATACAAGTTCATACTCCTTTCCACTATGCACAGGTAAACGACAAATGCTAGGTAAAATGGGTTGTGGAAGTGGTATTAATGTAGGAATGGTTTGTGGTTGCCTATTTTTCCTTATGTTATGTGTATGAGAAATGGTATGGTAACTTGGTTTTTGCAACACATTATTACTAGTGCTTTTTTTTACAAAGATTAGGATATATCCAAGAGGTTTGGGAGGTCCTATCATGAGAATTGGATTAGGAGGTGACTTAGGAGGTCCAATAATTAGAGGACTCTTGGGAGGTCCAAGAGGAGGTTTTGGAGGTCCAATCATCAAAGAAGATCTAATGGCCAATTGTGCATTCATAACCTCAATTATTTTGACTTCTTGTTGATGATCTATCGAGGGGGAACCTAATGTGACCTTAGCATGTTCATATAGGCAAGCCATCTTGTCATATCTATTCCCAACAATATCTTCCCCAGTAGGATAAGTAGGGGGAGAGAAACAAACAAGATTCTCATGACACTCAATGATTGTATCTTCTAACACCAAGATACCTTTGTCACAAGCAGAAGAGGTATCGGAATAAGAACAACTAGGGTTGTCATGATTGTCAATGATTGCATCCTCTTATATCAAATAATCCTCACAAATGGGAGAGATATTGGGAGATGAATGAAGACCAAGAAAAATGATATTGAGGATTGTGTCAATTATTTCATCTTCTTGCACCATAATTTCTTCCCAAGTGGTATAAGTATTAGGAGAGATACACACAAAAATCTCATGACACTCAATGGTTGGGTCTTCTAACAACAAGGTACATTCTTCACGAGGAGGAGAGGTATTGGAAGAAGATTGTCACGATTTTCCTTGATTGAATCGTCTTGCACTATAACATTCTCACAAATGGAAGAGATATTAGGAGGGTAGCTAACATGATTGCCAAAGGTTTTATTTCATTTCCTTAGATTATTCCCATAAGTAGAGAAATTACAATCATACAATCCATGTGATACTCTATGAAAATCATATGTTTGAAAAGGAAACATGTCTCTATTTGTGCAAAAAAGAGAACTAATCTATCCAAAATATGTAACGCTTCAAAAAATAAAAAACAATTTGCATACAAATCTGATGATTTTCAATGCAACATTTTTTCATGAATTTGCGATAAATCAAGCAAAATGACACTTTTCCTGCACATGTAATAACAATCTTTCAAAATTTCAAAACAAAATTTTGCATGCAGGAACAACTTGATAATGCAAAGACAAAACAATGTGTAGAATTTAGGAAAAAGGACATTCATTTGAAGGTCACTTCCATCCGAGTTCAAAAAATTGATGTCCCACAATTGGGACTCACTATTGTCGGTTCACCCGAATGATAAAATTATTGCATTTCAATAGTATTTGATGCATTTGGAAAATTAATAAATTTGGAAAAAGGGAAAGTGTGAGTTAAATGCATTGAAAATTATATTCAATTTATTAAAATCAATTTATTTAATTTAAAATCATTTCATTGATTAGGGAAATCAAGTTGTAATTATTTTATTATTTATTTTAATTGAGAAATGAAAAAAAAATTGCTTGAAAAATTAATTCGAATTATTTATTATTCTTGAAAATGAGAAAAAGGTTTATGCATTTTAAATTATTTGCTAAATTTCTATTTTGTAAAAAAAAATTATAAAAAAAGGGAAAATAAAATGGAATTTCAAAAAAGGGATAAAAGGAAAAGACTTGGAAGTTTTCATTTCATTCCTTCATTTTGTAAAGACTCGTTCTCAAATCCTCTCTTGAAGGATTGGTTAGTTTTATAATTTAATTAGAAGAGGTTGCATTTGGTGTGGATAAATTTTGAAGGTGATTTTTCTATCCAAAACATCTTAAGTTGCTTGAATTTTGTAATACTTAAACTTTAAAGAATGAAGGTATTCCTCTTAAATTGTTTAGTATTTGAAGTCTAAATTTATTCTTTGTCATGCCCAGTCTAGTGGATGCAAGTGGATTTAAATTATAGGTTAATTGTTAAATCTATATTGAGTTGAAATCCATTCTTTTAAATTTTTAAAAATCTATTTTTGAGTCATGATTATGGAAAAAAATAGTGGGATCATGAAATATGCATTTTAATTGAAAATAATAGTATTGTTCATATTTGTTTGAGACACCTATACAAGGATAGGTTTACCCAAAGGCAGATGGGTCCTTGTATAGGGTTCTAAAAATTTGAAATTTTATGTTGTTGTTTGATGTTTCTTTCTCTAGTTGCAAACAGGTTAAGCAGTGTGTTTTTCTAGATTTTTCTTAATTTAGGACAAGGCAATGCAACATGCAAGTGTGAAACAAAGGTGAAATTGTGAACTAGCAAGTTTTAAATACAAATTTTAGATGTAAAATATAATATTTGAATTATTGTAAGGTGAATTTTTTTGAAAATAATGATTTAATGCCAATTTGAAAGAAAACTATCCATTTTTTCACTTGATTTTGGATTAAAATGAAAGATGCAATGGACGTTATGCACAAGTTTAAATTTTAACCACTTAATGAATACAAAATCAAATGTAAATCTGATCTAAATATTACTGAAACATAAAATAATGCAAACTATGATGCAAAGTGTATGCAATGTTTTTAGATTTTTATGAGTTTTAATGATGCAAACATGCAAGATATAACCCTAAATGAAGAATGTAAAACAATGATACAAAACCTAGATATAGGGTTTGAAAGACTTCCAAATAAAAAGAAATGATGTAAGAATGACAGGTTCACCAAAATGAAATGTAAAAGTGTGGTGACTCTAAGATTAGTGTCCATAACCTAGGGACGTTTCCACAATTTTATAAATTTCATTAGGATATAAATCAACAAGGTGAATTGATTGACTATCAACCTTAATGGTGAGCCAACCATACTTGGATCTATATCCTAATGAGGGATGAAATGGATTAGAGTGAATAGGAAATATTTTGAAATGATTAAACTAATGATCTTATATGACCTAATACATAAAATGCAAGATCTCAAAAAATAGAAAACTAAAATAATCAAGTTTTGGAAGACTTGAAGAGTGCAAGGGACAACAAATCTACCTAGAAAATTTGGTTTTGAGGGGCCTACAAGGACTCATTCACCCATGGGCGAATGGGTCTTTGTACAGGGGTTTTGATCAACTTATGGTTCCTCTAGTACAAGATCTGAGCTTCTATTTTCCACTGGTCCCACTGTCAAAATGTCAAATATAAATTTTGGAACTTAGTTTTTGTGGCTTAACAACAATGATGACAATAAATACAACAATGCAAAATTGTTCTTCAATATCTCTTCAACCCTTCTTCAACCTGTAACCTACAAATACACAAAGAGGGGAAAATGTTTGTTTTGTTTGTATGGGGGTTTGACCAAGGTTTGGTAATTAAACCTTGATAGAAAGATAATGAAAAAGGAAGGAAATGATTAATGAACAATGCTTGCTACAACTCACCACCCTTCAATGGCTTCCCTTAGAAGATTGAAGTCAAACACATCTCTCCAAAGGCATTGGATCTTGCTTTTCTTGATTGATTTAGATACTTGAAATGCTTGGATGCTTGAGGATCAATAATGAATATTAGCCTTCACAAGATGAACACACATAAACTAGGAGATGATGTTAGGATCTTGATTGTTGGAACAAATGAATGATAAATCTGCTCTTTAGTACTCTTGACAATAATATTTGCTACTCAAAATTTTCTCCTTAAGTGTTAGATTTCAAATGATAAAAGACTATGTATTTATAGGTGTTTATACAATTTCCAGAAAATTAGATTCCAAAAGCCAAAACTTACAATTTGAATTTGAATCATTAAAATGCTACCAAAAACATATTTTAAATGGTTCTTGGCACTTAAAGGGGACCCATTCACCCATGGGCATATAGGTCATCGCCTATAAGTATAGGATACACATATTCCATGGTATTTTAATTATTGATTACATTTATTTAATATTGGTTCTCCTTAAGAAAACATGAAAAATAAGGCTTTGGAATGTATAATTTGGCAAATTAGGAGCTTAATTAAGTCCAATAAACTAAGGGACCCAAACATAGTGTGAAATTGTAAAGGTATACAATTTCTTACACTACAACAACATAAAGGGAATTTTCAAGAAAAACTTATCCATCTCCTCCACCCAAGAATGTATCAAACACACTTGGTAAGAAAGTGGATGAAGTGAAAAAATCTAAGCTTCGAAGAAAGAAACTTTTCTTTTCTTGTAGGGAACCATGGGTTCCAGGACAGATGTTCGGGAAAGGGACAAGTGTATTTTATTGAGGTTGTTTCAGATTCAAATACAAATAATAATGAAGATTTCCACGACACCAAAGAAGAAGCAAAATCAAAGGAAGAAAGGAAGTCTAGTAAGGGAGTCACTATAGAAGCCTTATCTTGAGCACCTAGATACCATCCTTTTAGAGTTCAAGGAGTGATAGTTGTTCAAAGGACAACAATTCTCTATCATTAACAAACCCTCATGGTGGTCATCAAGGGTATTATAAGACACAAAAAAATATGGGAGAGGTTTTCTTGGAAGGGAATGAAAGAGGATATACTCAAGCACATCTGAGAATGCATGGTTTCATATTTTTCTTGGAAGGGAATGCAAGAGGATATACTTAGGCACATTAGAGACTACTTCTTGAGGTGTATTAAGTAACACTCAAATAGGTTATATTGGGTAGATAACTCTTGAGTGAAGACACTCAATCACATAGGCCTTAAAGTCCCATGAGTGAAAGTGGGAGTGACACTTAAAGAAAGAGGGTCCACAAAGAGGTACCCTAAGAGTGAGGTCTTGCAAGAGGCCCCGCATGTAGGCAACACAAGCCTTTTAGCATGCTCTAAAATTACTTGATGTTGTTAGAGGAACAAAGACTTGCCTATACTTAGTAATGCCAAAAATGTCATATCCTTTATAAGGCAAAAGTTATTTAAGAAGTTAACGATAAACTACCAAGGCCACATCCTTGGAGTTGGCATATACATACATATAATTGAAAAATCATTCTCAATGAAATTTATTATCTAAAATAAAATATTAATTAGTAAAAAGTTTAAACCAAATGCCTAGTATAATTGCTAATATCTAACTATTTTGAATGCCTACCTAAGCTTAATGTATATTAAGTTAAGGATTTTTTAAGAGGACTCAAACACTCAGACGCCTCACATTAACATTCAACACATTATCATACTAACAATTCAAAATAACATGTTTAAGTTCTAACAATACAATCTTATCACCATAAACAAACAACTTTACCAATTGACTTATCAATTCATACATAAAATAATTCAACTTTCATTCAATTTTTTTTCAACTTTTAATTAATTCAACAATTTACTAACATTTTAAACTCTTTCTAAAAATATCTCAATAATCTAAACTTAATACAAAACAAATTTGAAAAATATATCAACAATTTAATAGAAAACAAATTTGAAATTTTTATAAACAAGAAAATAATTTTTCTCCTTTAATGACAAAATCATTCAAATAATTTTTTTAATCCAAAATGGATGCTACCTACAAAGAATCACAATTTTATTGGAATGATCACAATCTATTGTTTTTTTAGCAGATTTCTAAATGATGAGATGAAATCATTTTTATGGAAGTTAATCCACCTAAGATCCCAACACCACTATCATTTTACCATAAAAGCATACTCTAAGAGACAATGTAATAAATTGTAATAGTAGGAAAGGAACCAATTAGAGCTTAATTATTTAATAATAAAATTGCACACCGTTCAAGACAATGAAGGAAACGCGTAAACAAAAACGGCGGCCACTTCGCGGGTAATTCTCTTTGGCGCCAAAAATACGAACGCAGATTTCCCGCCAAACGAAGGGCAGGCTTGAGACCTGCCCGCGGGCAGCCCGGTTAGCGTGACGTGGGCGGCAGAAAACTTTCTAGTAAAATCGCTTTTCTCAATCTGATCCTCCCACCCTGCTAATTATATAATAATTTAAATTAAAGTGAGAGGCATTCATTCTAATGTTTCCTAGGTTTTTGTATCACTTGAAAAGTGGTGATGGTGTGTGGGGTATTAAATGTCCTAGGATTCCCTTTTCCCAAACTTTTAACACAAATATATAGCATTATAAAATAGAGAATAAATGGAAATAGAGTTAGTAGAGAAGGAGAAATAAGTTGTTAAAATAGATGACATTTAATTTAGCGAAATGCGTTTTTTAATCGTTTAGAGAAAAATTCATACAAATTAACATTATAATGCTGATTAATAAAATTATAAAATTATATTACTACACGGTTGAATCCTTATAGTAATATCATAATGAGAAATAAATTGTTAAAGTAGATGATTTTTAATTTGGTAAAATGCGTTTTTAATAGTTTAGAGAAAAATTCCTACAAACTAAAATTATTATGCTAATTAATAAAATTATAATAAGTAATTTATTATGAACTCTTAAATAATTTTCTTCTTATTAACAACTAACAAATATTAGTATAGAGATGCACATAGTAATATAATAATTTGCAGGAAAATATATGACATTATAAAACAAGAATATAAGATGAATCACATATACAGATAGGAAATTTCTCTTTCGACTCATGCAACTATGATATTGCAAATTATTGACATACACTGAACAAAACCTTTATTGACCTTGAGTTGTTTTTGAATCATTATGACCAAGTTAGTCATCTAGAAAGACAAGGTAAAACACATAATTTAAGTTTCAACCTACCAAAGAAGAATAGATTGGAGAAAGGCAACCAAGTAGTGAGACTTCCAAATATATTTGATAATAACATGACAAGTACTAATGACCACATGGTGTGTAGTGGATGAACCAAAGAGAAACTCATCAAATATATACATGCAATGAGAAAGGGGTCTTAGGAGTAAACTTGACTTTTGCTTCACTAAATAGATAGTGTGATTTCATAGAGTTCACATCTTTATTGACAAAGAACTTACACATCGATTTTTCTACTATTTTGTCAAAATATTATCGAATGGTTTACTATAACTCACCTCTCGATTCTTCAAATCTCTCTTTTCAAAAAACAAGATATATATGAAACTTCTCCACACTACCTCTAAATTAACTTGTTGGTAAGAAAAAAGTACTTTTATCATGGGAGAGCTTAAAAATACAAAACAAAATAAACCCAAAAAAAAAAAAAAACCATATGCACAACCTAAGGTATATATGGGGTGAATATACACATATTTGAGTGTGGTTTACATGATTAGGGAAGGGACCCATAAACTTGTTAAGCCCCCACAATGTGTGGGGTGAAGATCAGCACATAAAGTTAGCTATGCACGTGGGTGTGAGACAATTTGGATTTATCCTTTTTAGTGTTAGGGATGAAACTTGAATGTGGACCATTCTAATGGAGTGGTACTTGGGTAACTTTTTATGAGAGATTCTATTCTTTTCGTGAAATTAAGGCTAGGTTTCCAATGAAACATGCCATCCTTAAATCTATGCTATAAATCTTAGTTAAAGATGTTTGGACTTTTAATTGGTTTCCACCTATGAATGGAGCCTCAAATGGGATATGTTGTGTACGACCCACCCAGGATGTGATTTGGAGCGTACTTTGTGTATATCTTGAGCACGCTTATATGATTCACTTCGCAATGGGCCAATCAACTTGAGGTGAAGGAAGTTACCCTTACAAGGGGGGTCAAGAGTGGCCCTTTGTGTAGAATTCTCTAGGATCTTAGCTTAGGAATGAGTGTTTGAAAAGGAATTTCGATGGAGTTGTGAAGGGTAATTCGAGTGTGGTTTAGGGTTTTTTTTTTAAAGTTTTTTATTTAAACTAATTATTTTTTAAGGAATTAAAAATAAATAATGAGAGATATTTTATTATTTTAGAAAGGATTAAAGTAGTGACGGTTTTGAGGTTTTGGAGTTTGGAGGTTGGGTTTGGTCATTGAAAGATATCAATAATGATTGCGTGTTTAAATTGAGCAACATTTTAGGGGAGGGGAAGGTCATCTATCCAAGAATTATAGTGAGTTTTCACTCATGATAATATAGATGTGATGTAGATCTAGTGTTAAAAATAAATAAAAATAAAAGAGTTTAACGATTTAAGGTGATCCCTTTCTAGTGATCAATGAAATATAACAATATACAATTGCAATATGTGGCTCTTGATTGTCCTAGTATTTACAAAAAATGGAGGTTGAAGGTGATTCCCTTCTAGTGATCAATGAAATTTCGAAAAATCAATTTCAAGATTGATGTTTGGTCAATATATTAGATAATGTCTAGTTTTTATGCAATCATTTCGACTTGATTGTTTTCAATCATTGTTCGTATGTTTAAGCAACTTAATTACTAACAAGTTGGCTAGTGTAGGGTCTAACTAATCTCATTTTTTGTTGAAGGTTGGTGTGGAACAAAATGAGTGATGCATCAAGGGTGAATTAGAGATAAATTTGAAGCATGGGAAGGATTCAATTCCTCACAATTTATATTCCCCTCTCAATTTTCAAAATGATTGTTAATAATGGGTAAGTTCATAAAGATAGGGGTCAAAGAGGGGTCTTAAATGACCACTTGTTTTTCCTAAAACAACAAACCTTAACTTTGATGAATGATTTAAGATGCCTATGTTCACAGTTCAAAGATTGTTTAAGAACAAGAATTGTAGCATTTTAAATCTAGTTTTTAGACTACCCTTTTTTATAACTAGTATAGTCTAAGTGGATCAAATAGTGAGAGCACATTGAAGTGCTCTTGTTTTTATCAATAAAATATAACATAATGTTATTCATGCTCCCCTTGTTTTTGGTTTTATTTTACAAAACCCTTTAATGGAGAGTTAAATAAGATCATGTTATGAACTTGACATATTTTCATATACATTTAATAATTTTTTTTTATTAATTATCAAAATGGACACATCTTGAAAAATAAGGCTTTGAGCATGCTTCCCCCAATAATTTGAAAAAGATAATAAATTTATTATTTTTCAAATGTGCATTAAATGAAGCATTAGAGATGCTTTTTTTAAAAAAATTGAATGAAAAGATCAAAATATGTGTCAGTACATATGTTCTTGCAACATATGATGGTATTAGTAAAAATAAATCAAGGTTAAAACCATAATTTATTCATATTGTAAGAAAATCATATGATTAAAAAGATAAAAAACCAGTTGGATATTGCAATGGTGCTTTCAAAGAATCTTGTGATAAAACATGTTATGTTGATGAGGTGGAAAGTTAGAATTTCCATGCTTTGTGTAAACCATTGACTTGAGAAGTCTTTTATGCAAGTTGAAACCTCAGGCTTAGAAAGCCAAGCCTTAGGGGTTGTACTTTCAAATTTGACTTTGGGAAGTGTGATCAACTTATAATGTAGTTGTATTATACTTTCGTTGTGGCATGCATCACTACATGATGTATTTTTCTTGCAAATATTAGTTTTTTGTATAATGTAGGTGTGTGATAAATAGGGTATCATTGATCCATTGCATATGCAATTTTTTAGTAGTGCAATAATATTATGGATTAAAACAAGTTTTGGGCCACTTTTTGAACCCTATATTTGTGCATTTGCACTAGTAATTTTTTCATGGATTCAAGGGGCATGATTAATCGGTAGGAGCTTCTTTTGGACTCCAACCATGTGTACCTTGGAGCCCATGAATTCATAGCTTGATTTTGTTAGGATAAGGTGACATTAACCTTGTAATCCTATGTCAATTGTATGTCTCCACATTCCTTGGAATGTGTTCTAGGGGACATGAGAGAAAAATATTAAATTCTGGCATGTTGTAATTATATTTTAAAGACAAGATTTAGTTTCGGTGGAGGTTACACATCAAATACGAATAAGGCATCTTTCCTAGGCATCCAAAATGGAATATGAAAGGTCCTAGATGGGGCACCCATTATTGGAGAAGAAAAGGTGTCCATTGGTGTTCCCTTGGGGAGTACAAAGGTCACTAGAGCATCCAGAAAGAAAGGAGTTGGATATGCTATGGATTAGGTGCCCATGTGGGAGTCTTGAATTTCTAATTAATATTTTTTATGTCTTTTCGCTATCCAAGAAGAGGAGCATGGGTTTTTGCAAGTGG